>BMAO01022049.1:37310-120217 GCA_019973975.1 Trichonephila clavata
TGCATGAAACTTTTTTCCCCGTGTCGAATATTTCAAAAAATCCTCACAATTTTACTCCAAGAATTAAAATAGTAGTGAAATTTTGTAATTTGAAACATTTATACTTTCTGTCTTTTTTACAGCATACAACTATTTTTAAAAAAACTACATTTTCGTTTCCGGGAAATAAAAAATTGCAACGAAAGAATTGGAAAGTGAGTGGGTGATTTTAAAATTCACCCTGTTTGCCTATTCGAAAATTTTTGGTGACGGACCTCGAAATTTTCAACCATTCTCAAGTGACGAGGACGACAACTGAGCTTTCACCCATCTTTAAGAATTACCACACCACACCAACGCAAGAACAAATTTCGAAAAAGGGAGTTTTTATGACATAGTTAAAGAAATCACTCACATCGCGCGCATACACACACACATGTACTATCGGCCTGAGGGAAACACGAAATTTCCATGGGGATGAAATTATTCACTTACAAAAAGGAAAGAATTGGAAAGTGAGTGGGTGATTTTTAAATTCGCACTGTTTGCCTATTCAAGGGTTTTTGGTGACGGACCTCGAAATTTTCAACCATGCTCAAGTGACGAGGACGACACCTGAGCATTCACCCATCTTTAAGAATTACCACACCACACCAACGCAAGAACAAATTTCGAAAAAGGGAGTTTTTATGACATAGTTAAAGAAATCACTCACATCGCGCGCATACACACACACAAGTGCTATCGGCCTGAGGGAAACATGAAATTTCCATGGGGAGGAAGTTATTCTGCAACGCCGGGCTAAGCGGAGAGGAAAGAAACAAAGAAATCAAAGTAATTTCGGAAAATAATATTGGAAGTGCTGAATTTGTGAAGTTGAGTGAATATTAACGTCCGACTGTTCAGCAACACGAAGCCTTTTAGGGACGGTCCGCGTAATTTTGAGCGGCCGCGGTGGCCGAGTGGTCTAGGCATCGGATCATGGCTAGCATGTCATGGGTTCGATCCTAGTACCACTAAAGATCCGCCGTGTAGGGGAGAGATGCACGTTAAATCTGTCGAGAGCTCAAAAGTCCTCCCGTTGGTGTGGCGTGGTAGTTAGGAGAGGGGGGTGCCAGCTCAGGTGTCGTCCGCGTCACTTCACCATGGTTCAAAATTACGCGGACCGTCGCCAAAAGCCCTCGTGTTGCTAATCAGTGCGACGTTAAATTCTCTCACTCACTCACCCGCGTAATTTTGAACCATGGTCAAGTGACGCGGACGACACCTGAGCTGGCACCCCCCTCTCCTAACTACCACACCACACGAACGGGAGGACGTTTGAGCTCTCGATTTATTTTACGTGCATCCCGCCCCTACACGGTGGGTCTTCAGTGGTACTAGGATCGAGAATTTGTGAAGAGAAGGGAAAATTTCAAGCAACAAAACCATGACACGCACTCACGGATCATGCACTCACATCGTACGCGTCAAACCCCACAAAAGTGTTGGCGTTAGAATAAAAGGAGGAAATTAACATGGGGATTAAGTTATACCCTAGGTATAAGCCCGTGCAACGCCGGGGCATGAAAGCTAGTTAGCAAGTGATTGTTGTAACAGTAACAGTTAAATAACAGTCGCTTAAATGAAAGCAGGTATGGATATTAATAAGCTTAAAGGCTGTTCACACTTAAGATGGAAACTTCCTTTAATGAAACTTGAATGATGATACAGAGGAAAATTCATATCATTGTTTAAAGGAAACTGTTACCGCAATCATTAATCCAAACGTACATCATTTGAATAAAGAGAAAGCCTTGAATTTGGAAATGATGACTCATAACTTGTATGCTTGAAATAAAGAGCAATTAATTGGAAAAGTTTGGAAGAATAATTAATACTTTTAAATATTATTATAGACGAATAAAATTTTACAATAAAGATAGTAAATTTTTTTATTGAAGATAGATAAAATAATACCCATGTGCATTACAAGAATGGGATTTACAGAAGTAAATAAAGAAAAACAAGTAATATTTAGAAAAAAAATAAAGTCAATTCCTATTTAGGTCAACACAGAAAATTTTTTATATTAGTTACTTTTTATCAAATAATTACAATTAATATAAATATGTATACACATATAATAGAATCCCAATATAAAGTGGCATTTAATTTTTATTAAATATCATGAAAGTATCGTATTGTGTCATCTAAAACAATCATGTATATAAAATTTCAGTTCAACTGGAAGCTTTGAAAAGTGAGGGAAAAAATCATTTAAAGTTTTGACCCAAGTCGCTAAAAATGAAGCCAACATGGTTGTATCTGTAATTCCTTGAATAATTAGTTTAAACAATTATTTTTTTATTAATTACAATTAAATAAGCGTTTTTTTATCCAAAATAATCGTGCATATAAAATTTCAGCTCAACTGAGGGCTTTAAAATGTATTTTATAAGCGATTGAAAATTTAAACAATATATAGGGATATTGTGAATTAATAGTTAGTTTGAATAAAAAGGATAAATAACAAAACAAATTACAAATAAATAAAAACAAGTTACAAATTAAATTATAAAACCAAGCAATTATGCTGCAATGTTAGGAAAGTACGTTGCAAAAATAAACAATTAAGTAATAAAACTAAGAGTAAAGTAACATAAGCTAAACGATGGAGTTATAAAATCAGAACAATGAAGTAATTACAAGGTATTTTAGCACATTAAACCTTATATTATTTCTTCAGGATGTTTTAACTAATAAAAAACATAATTTCATTCCTTAAAGATTTTGAGTAATCAACGCAATATTTGTTTTGAAATGGTTTCTCGCTTAAAATAGTGCAAACTAGCGAGATGAAAGAAATGAATTCCATGGATATTTTGATAAAAAAAGAAAGAAAGAAGTTTTCAACCGTTGTTATTTTTAACTGGATATATTTCATTTTTTCAACATTTCATAATGCACTCAATTTAAATTAAAAGTATTATTGTTGATTTCCCTTTAAACTGCGTTTTAAGTTATTTCACAGACAGATATATAGTATCAAAATATATTTGCATTGGACTTTCACTGAATATGATGGTAAACTAATAATTGAAAATTCCAAAGTTTAATTTATATATATTATAGAATTTATATTATATATATCCAATGTGGTTACTCATTGGAAAGTGTCAACAGTCAGAAAGCATCGCACTGGAGAGCTAAGCCGATTCACGGTATTAGAATTCCAATTAATCCAAAGCGATTAGCTGTTAAACAGATGCTTTCCCGTCTTGAATCTAATCCTAAGTTATTTCACGCTTCGCCTCCATAGAGTCAAACTGGAGTTCACTGAATTGTCTATATTTTGGATTTATTCCCGCAAATTTATCTCAAGTGTCTTCGTGCCAGCCGTTTCAATTGCAACTGTTGTAAATCAGTTGTAAAACGTTTAATGCTCTGATTGACAAATGCTTATAACGACATGGGGAATTTTAACAAATTTTAAAGATGAAACAGGTGAGCCAATTTGTTTGGGATTAGTGAACATACGATATATAAATTATTTGCTTTAACTACTTCTCTTACTCATATTATGTGCTTCAGTTATATTTTTTCTGTAATTGCTCTTTTTGATTGAGGATTTAAAATTTTTCTATAAATCTGTAATGTTTTATGTGTCGTAATTCGCATTATTTCTGAAAATTTTGGGACATTTATAAAACAATTGCAAGCGTATTAAATCGATAATCATAAAAGTTTCTATCAAAAAAAAATCTAAAATTACTCTGAGTAATTTTTAATATACGTATGTACATAAATCTGATAAGTTGTCCTAATAGAAAATAACATTTAATGTATTTTCCAAACATTAAGATACACTTCTTAGATTCCGAATTATGTTTTTCATTGGTTGATATCTGTTGACATGATTGATCCGTTGTGACGTCGACTCATTAGTCGAACATTTCCCGACAATACTTGTCTAGTTTGATGTTCGGGCTGACCGCAATACCGAGATAGGACAGTGTCCTTTCAAATGAGACAGTGTGTTCTTCCTCATAACCGGAGACAAATAGGTGTCTCTCCGATCCTGAAAGCGGCTATGTTAAGGCGGTATCACACGCAAATTTTCCGTGCAATTTTTTGGCCCAACTTTTTCCCGAATCTGAGGGGGAAGGGTTACCGTAAACAAAACGACATGCTCTGACGCCAGCCACGCTCTTTCTCCACATTGAAACATTAGTCGCTGATTTTTCTACTTCGAAAACGATCATCCAATATTATTTCTTCTATTTCGCTCGCTCTTTTGCTTATGGGGGTAAACAGAAATGGAGTATCATTCTGTTTAAAATATTATACGCCGTTAAAATATTGTACATCATTAAAATATTATACTCCATAACTGATGCGTTTGATGTAAAGCTACCACCGTTACCGCCATCTTGTTTATGACATAAGGCACCGAAGAACCCCAATGGCTGGAATTTCAAGCAACTTTCATTTAGAGCAACTTTCTCAACTCACTGGCAAAAAGTTGTTCGAAAGCCATTGCTATGGCAATGGAGTAAAAATTGCACGAATTCGATCAAAAACTGCACCCAACGTGTATGTGTGATAAGGTCTTTAAAAGCACGCCACTTTCCTCCCCGACTCTCAGATGACGTCGGGCACAACAATCTATAGAAAAGAAGCTCTGGTGAACAGTATCCATTGATGGATCCCCCCCCCCGCACTTGTGGGCAGTGAAAAGTAACAAGTGTTAAAGTATCAAGATGATTCATTTAACATGGTAAACTAGTTACGCCTGCGCAGTTGGTTTCAGACTCGCAAACCTATTGGTTTCATATACCAATGGAGTTGGGATTAAAGTGAGGAGCACCGTGTGTAAATCTGTTATGCTCACGAATCAGAGATGATTGGGGGAGTGACAGAGGCTCACCCATGGTGTTTACAGGGTCGGCCCTTGAGTTGACAATGTACCTTCTGAATCTCCAATCTTCTGCATTACCTTCCGCATCTGTTTTTTTCTGCTTCGAAGGCACTCGACAGAGGTGGTGGGATCCATTGCCTCTCAATGACCAAAAGGTATAAAGGGTGATGACCTCTTAAAGACAGAAAGCCACTCGATGGATTTTGCCAGCAAAAGAAATTGCGGAGACAGCCGCACCCGGGAGCAGAGCATCCCAAGATCATTAAACCTTAAACAGGACAAGAGCTTTTCCCCAGCTCAAGGCTGGGAAAAGCGAAAATTGACTAATGAATATAGTTTTTTGTTTAATTATTTTGGAATGAAATGCCTTTTAGCAAAAAAGCTGTTTGTGCCCTTACGCTACCCAGCAAGGAGAAGTAATCTTACTGGCTCACGTCATTATACCGTTTATATAATTTAGCTCTTTGTAAGCCAACGGTAGATGTTTTTCTTTACTAGAATTATATAGCTTATTCGGTTGCCCTTTGTTTTTAATTTCCTCTGTTGACTGCATCTAAGAACAGTTAACTGACTATGTTAGTGGTCATAACTATTATAAACATGTGTAAAATTTATGTTCTTGTATATTTAAAGTTCATTGGGAAATCATCTTTGTCACGCTGTTTGAAATAACTAATTAATTATGTGTAACTTAAACAATAAATTTAGTTGAATTCGAAACATCCTATTTGAGGCTGACATAACACCAATCGTGTTAACAGATTGGCGTAGAGATATTTGGTATCTCCTTAAATTGTGTAATGCCAGGTCTTGTCAATACCCTCAGAATTTGTACTGTAAAATGTCAAACACATCATTTGTCCCATTAGAAATAGCCTAGTTATAAATTCGCAGATCTCTGGGTTGGAATTTAATAGGAACGTTGTATGAAGTTTACTGATTAGTTCTGGTAGGAAAAAGTTGATGCACATTAAATATTCAGATTTCCTTACTACGTATTATAATTAAATATATTTGTGTGGAGATATGTATAAAAAAAGAATACCAATATTATAAAACATATCAAACTCTCACAAACAATCTTGCATCAATTTATAACATAAATTATTAGAATAGCTTATGTTAATTTTATGAGTGCAAAATTAGTTGTCGAATTGTTTTATTTTTTAATTTTTTTTAATATGATGACGAAATAAATATAGATAAATAAATGAACTGAAGGATAATAAATCTTCATAACCTTAGAAATGGTATCTCTTGTTGTAAGATTTATATAAAAAAAAAATTGCTAATAAAATGAAGATATTAGAGACTATTGAAAGAAACTATCATTGCAGTTATTAATTCAGATTTTGTGGCAAAATCTATTATCTATGTTTGAAAAGAATTGTAATTGTGCCTCGAAAGGACAATTTCATAGGTAAAGTGGCATAGTTTTTTCATCAGAACTTACATAAAACTCTTTTTTAACATTATTGTATCAACGAAGATCTTTATACGTTTTTTTAATAAGCAGTAAATTTCGAAGAATATTAGATGAAAAAAACTGTCAGCTAATTAATAATAAATATCGTTTGTCTTCATTTTGAGTTGTTTTTCAATATTCTGTGCATAAGCGTTACTTGTTTTCGTTCTAATAGAAATAATATTAAAGCTGTTCATATTCATTATGTTTCTTATTTCTAATATTCTCATTACAAATTCATCAAAATATTATTAACCATATGCAGTAAAATAAATGCTAGAGGCACAATATAAATATCAGAAAATTTAAAGGCAAACTGCACGAAGTAACTTATCATTTATACAACTATCATATAATTGTGGCATGTTCGCAATTAAAAAAGTTCATTTATCTGTAAGAAAAATAGTATATTTTTAAATAATTACTAACTTTTTAAAATGCTTTGAATGCGCTCTTTATTTTTTTAAAGCACTTGTTTTTACGTAACAGTATATAAATTCATCTCACTGCACATGCATATATTTTTTATATAGCATAAGTTCCTTCAGCCATTCTCTCACAAATTCGTTTCGAGATTTTCAGTATAAGACCTACTAAACATTAAATTTGGAAAGCATGTTTCTTTGGTGAACAAAGATCAACTAAGAATGAGTTTTGCGGAAATCTATTTCAGAATTTTTACAAGGAGTTATGACTTGCTATAGATAACAGTTTCCACATTTTTGAAGTATTAGAACAACATACCAGGACATTGGCTAGCATTTTTATTTTGATGAGTAGAGTTCCGCTAAAACATATTTTTCGGAAATTGACTCCTAAGGGGAGGGGGTTTCGGGCATAATGCATAAAAATTACTTTTTTTATTACACCTGCTGGCTAGAAATGTGGCAAGAAAGTCTGTTTTGTTGGGAAGTAATTCGTGAAGGTCGAGTTTTGAGAAAATTGACAAAACCAGGGGGGGGGAGTTGTGGTGTTACAGGGGCGTTGTAAATTAAAAAGAACTCCCCTTTTTGTACTATTAAACCGGGAGCGGGTGCAAAAATTTTTATACAGTGACAAAGTTTGATTATTATTATTACTATTATTATTGTTTTAATTTTGTGAAAAACGCGACATCGCTCCTCTTTAATCAGTAACCGTTCGCTCTATTGACAGAATTAAGTAATATACCTCGATATCTATTTTGAATAAAAAAAATAACATAAAACAGAAATTATTGATAAATAAATGCTTTTGAAAACTTAAGGAAGTTAGTTATATACAGATAATTTTTTACACCATCGACATTAAATTATTTTGACATAGGTTTCTCTGTATATAATCTGGTAAATTAATAATTTTCCATCAACGATTAAATCTAAATTGCATTTCCTTCACGCAACACATTCACTCATCGGAAATTGTCAATAAGTGGGGAGTTGTCACAGCCCTCAACTAAGTAGTCTGATGGAATTAGAATTCCAATTAATCCTGTGCGATTGGCTGCTAAGCAGATGCTTCACCTAATCCCGGGTTATTTCACGCTTCGTTCTCTTTTGTCCAATGACTTGTCCGATTTCCTCCTAGAAACTCATCTCGAATCAACATTTCATTTGCACCAGTTGTCGTCCGGAGTCGAATAGAATGGAATGCAGGTTCGATGTCCGAATGGTCAAGCATTTCAGCTATGATTGACCTTTTGTGAGAATATTGGTATTTTATGAAGAACAATATCTCTAGGCAAAAAATTTCGAAAACCATTGTTTGACATTTAATGAACTAAAAATGTAATATCCAGATGTATCTTTTTTCAAAGATGATATACTACACTTTGATTGCAACGTATTTGATTCATTTAGGTTGTTTTATTTTCCTACTATGTAAACAAATTGAATTTGAATGAGGAGGCATTTACACTATATATATATATATAATATATATATATATATTTCCAATCTTCACGATATTTGCAATATGTCTTAGTGATACGAAAATCATAAAGTCTTTGACTAAATATTATTCTTTTATTTGTGTTTAATAAACTGCAAAAGAAAGCTTTTTTCTGTTTCTATTTTTTTATTATATTTCTTCTCTCTATAATTTTCTTTTTAGTATTCAAATCAAACCTGTTTTAATCAAGTATTGATATTATCTTGCGTTTTTTTATGTAGACTAGGATTTGATTTTTTTGTTGGCTTACATCCCTTCGTGGTAATACTCTAAAATATGTTTACTTATAGAATGTAATATATTTTCTTCCATTTTCTGTCTCAGAATTCTCAATGCCAAAAACTTCAACCCACCTAAGTTGCTGATTCGTGTTAGACTCAGAATTAACTTAGGAGATATTCTAGGCAGAAAGTTGACTTATTGATAAGATGGATTAATTAGTCCCCTTTACTTATTTCCTCCTATCTACTGTCACCTTATTGCATTTCTTTGAATTTTACATCAGTACTCTAAGAAATTGATAAAACCTTTGAAAACTTCTTTACAACATCAAAATATACAATTTGTGTTGAGACGAAATATACTTTTTGAATCTTATACAGGTATTATTCTAATATTTTTAAGTGAGGTGTATTAGACATGTTTGAAAAGAAAGAGTCTACGGATTCATGTTTCAACTTTTTATAAAACTATAATTCTTAAAGTATTATGTGTTAATGTTATACTACTTAAAACGCTAATTGTATTACGAAAACTCTCTTTGCAATTTAGTAACTGATTGTTTTGATTCCAGGCATCTAATTGATTAAATATGCAATTTTAGTTCTCTGTCGAGCACAGAATTAATTTGCTTATAGAATAAATGTAGGGGTAATTAGTTGCGACTTAACTCACACAAATGTGTTCAGTTATGGAGATACATGAATAAAATATCAGATTAAAAGCTCTATCGTTATTTTATTTATCGAAATTACTCACAAGCCTCTAGATACGAATAGCTAATTCGCAATTATTTTTTTCTTTTAATATAAAATGTATCACAATTAAGGGAAAGTTCAAATTAGAAAATATCTAACATAATCTAGTCTTTACTTATCATCAATGACTAATAATAAAATACTTCTCAATAATAGTCAGATATATCATTATACTTTACATGCGTCTTCTGCTCAATTAATCTTTTCTTCCTCTACTGTTTCGTCTCTCCTTTCAAATTCTTAGCGAGCAAGCCTATCTGTAATAATATGATGCAGCTTACTTCAATTTTATTTATTTTCATAATTTTGTTGCATAAATATGAGTTAATAAGGAAGAATATAATTCAAGGAACTGAATAAAGCCACACATAATGGTGTATTAAAAATAAAAAAGGAATCTTTTACAATAATGTATGCTTTAAAAAGTAGGGGCAAGAAGATTGATATAAAATAAATATCCATTTACAGCGTTTGCGTTCATCTATGTATTTATTGGGATATTTATTATAAAAACGATATGCGATGTCTGTTGAAAAAGTATCCAATTTTTTTTCAGAAAAAATACTTTAATTAATTTGTGGGATTGCGATCCTAATTAATTTTAAAAAGTAGGTCCCTTGTGATTTCAAACACTTAGCCCAACATTCTTTCCACTGCCAAAAACACTTTTAGAAAGATTCTTCAACTCTGTCGTCATGTTCGGCATTATCTCGTATCCACTCTGAAAACTGGATCCTTTCAATGGCATTGTCATTTTCGGGAACAGCCAGAAGTCGCTAAGACCAGAGCTCAGCGTCGATAGTGTCCAGTAAGTCCATCCTGTGCAACTGCAAGAAGGAGTTGTTTCTGTTCCCCTGGCTAAGTTTGCAGCACAGGGATCCCGGTGGTTTTTTTTTTCAAATCCCGGGATCCCGAGATTCAAATAACTGATCCCGGATTTAATTATCGTCTGAGTTTTTATTTTTTATTTTCATCGTCTTTGAAATTTTTTTCAAAGTATTGTGAATCTGGTTTTACATTTAATGTATATTATTTACATTTTTTGTGTTGCATACGCTTAATGTCAGTTTTCTTACGTGTTGAACCTTGAAAGTTTCGAGGCGGGTGTGTATGTCAAACCGTGAAATTTGTTATATTTTATCTATTTTCTTCTGTAAATTTCTCCCCATCGCTAGTAGGGTCAGAAAACAGACATTTCTCCCACCCTCAGGATGTCCGGTGTCAGCTAACTTAGACAGAGGCAATTAGAATTTTTGGAAGATATCTGGTAATATTTCCCCAGGATTCCGGAATTCCAAAATCCCGTAATCCCGGTGTTTTTTCCAATTACGAAATCGTGGGATTAAAATAACTTGATCCGGGATTTAATTTTTGTCTGAATTATATTTAAAATATTTTTTCTCATAAACATTTTCTAAGAATTTAATTCTTCAAAAATTTATGTTTTGCGTATGAAATATGTTTGCAGAATTTTTTTGTGCAATTATAAGTGATATAGGTAAAAAACAAAATACATGCACTTCTCTCACTATTCTCGTAGAAGAGAACGTCGCACAGATCTAAGTGGCTCACTGCAATGCTTACACAATAATATATGCAACATCTCAAGAATAGATTTTTTCACAGTTCCTTCTTGAATTAAACGCCGTTAATTATAGGGGACCTGCTTGGAAGATTTGAAACTCTTCAAATCCCCTTGCATTACAAAAATCTCCTGCAACTGGATCTTAAATTTCAAATGAGGTAACAATTGAAATTGATTCACATTATGAATCAATAACTGAATCAATTTATGTGTACAAAAACCATTAAGTGCAGCAGCAGAACTAAATAAAGTTATCAAAGAGGTATATGCACCACTGCAGTCTATTGGATTTGAAACACTGTCATCAAAAATTCAAAAGGAAATGTCTATTTTTTGAAAATGAAGGGAGACGTGGTGACTACCTGAAAAAGAATATACACCTATTTAATGATGATAATACCTACTAGAAAAGAATCCAAACTTGCATTTTCTTCGGCAGGACAATTTGTAACAAAAATAAGAAGCCGTTTCAACGATGAAACGCTGGAGGCGCTATGTTTTTCTAAGCTAATATACAGAAACACTAGAAATGAAGAAATGTTTTCTTTTAAATTTGATTATGTACTATTTTTATTTGTTTTTTTTTATGATAAATTAGTTTTTTCTATTTGTTTCATTAAAATAATATTAAATCAGTTTGCAATGATATTTTCAGTTTTATTATGCAATTTCAACTATGCTAATATGTAAGTATTTTTGATAAATAGTCCAATCCTAATCCTGGGACTAATCCCGGGATTTGGATAATGTTATCCCGAAATCCCGGGATTGCAAATATGACACTGAAATGCAAACCCTACCACTGACAAAATATTGCGAATAAATTTTGCAGCCGCTCCTCGCATGATCACTCAAAACTGCAAGCATATAACCCTGATAGGTCTCAACCTTTTCTGCAGTTGTTTTCAGAAAGTCAAACGACGATCTTTCATTTTCAAATTTTTCACCTTTTCAACAGTTGCATTTCGAGTGGTTTGTGACCTCCCAGATCTTTTGAATTGGTTAAGCTTGTGGTGACCTGTACCCACCCCTTACACTAATACCTTCCTGTCTATCTGAAATTCCGGCTGGATGTGTAGGCGGACTTAAATGATCAAAAGACATATTGCAATTCAAACAGATTTATTGATACTTAGCAGTAAATAAGTTTAGACACAACGTAAGTTAAGATAAATAAGTGAGAGTGGAGTAATGAAGTGGGGTAATAGAACTAGTGGAATATACAAAATTTCAACTGAATCTAGGAAAGCTTAAAAGCGCACAATTACAACTACGCCACACGCGAATAATCTGAATTTCTTAATCTAAGTCACCGACCTTATATTTTACAGCGTCGGTTCCTTCGTGACGACCCCCTCAGGGGCTCACCTTCTTTAGGTGAGTACTGGTGTCACAATCCCGAGGTGCCCTAGCGATCTTTTCCTTTTCCCACGGGGTTTACTGTCTTTGGTAAACATGGGCTTCACGGACCCGAGGTACCCTAGTGATCCTTCTCTATTTTCGACCCTCTTTCTTGTCATTCAATTCATTCTTTCTTTCTCTTCCCGTCTAGACCACAGATATTAAAACAAATGTTTGGCGCTGTATAGCCGAAATCGGCTCTTGCGCCAATAAACCCCAAAATCACTCATTCACTCACTCACTCCTTCGTGACGACTTCAGACCCTTTACATGGCTGGAAGAATTGGTGAAGACCCCACGCTTAGTAATAATGAATTTCACTATTTTCAATCCGCTTCTCTTAGCGTACATCCATACGTATCGGGCTAGCCTCACTTGTCAACAACTTCGAGTCGACTTCTCGATCTTTAATTCACTTGACTTCTCACTTCCTATTACCTCGCTTCTTAACTCGCGAAAACCGAATTTATATAATATATCTTATTTATATAAATCACGCCTGGCTCTCGGTGAAGATTGGTTGAAATAAATAAATTGCTTTAAGGAGAAAAAAAGAAGAGGTTAGTAAAAGACCGTAGAGATCCATCACAATCTATTCCTTTATTTTTTGACCCTCATAGCACCGATTCCAAACACTGGCTGAATCTTATGGATTGTAGATTTTGACAAAGTTTTATGCAGTATGTCTGCTCAAATTGTTCAGTCATCTTTAGAGATATAAAAATCCGACGAACACGTA
The DNA here is from genome assembly GCA_019973975.1 of Trichonephila clavata. Classification (NCBI taxonomy): domain Eukaryota; kingdom Metazoa; phylum Arthropoda; class Arachnida; order Araneae; family Nephilidae; genus Trichonephila; species Trichonephila clavata. Next base: position 50,286 of record BMAO01022049.1, read on the forward strand.
TATCCGCACCTCACTGGACGTTCTGCCGGAATTGACTAATACACTGTAACGAAAAGAAACATTCAAGCATGCGCATTAAACTGTCTGACCACCCTCTGAACACAGTTGTGCCACGTAAGAATTGTTACTGTAATAGGGAAATTCAAAAAGAGAGAGTTTTTGAACTGACTTTGTATCAAGCTTTCGAGTTATATTTAAGTGGATTTGAAAAACACATTTTTAGCAACGATGCATGTTTTTTTAAGTTCTAAGAGTTAAGTTTTAATACTTAATCATTTACATTTTTAGTAGATTATTCCAATCTAATGTTTATGCCATATTTTAATTTACCAATATGAACATGTTTTAAGTAAATATCTAATTACGTACATGTAGAACATGTATGGCATACATGAAGAAAACTGGATATCAAACCTTTAAAAATTACAAAATGTTTGACACTATCTGCTGGACTATCGTTGTCAAGCGATAAACAATTGTATCTTTGATTTATAATGTAATAGGATCATTTGATGCATACTGTCTCAGTAAAGTCTAGACTGCTTACAAAGTAGCTAAAAAATTGCAAATTAATTTTAAATTAGTTCCTTTTAATTTAGAAAAGTTTTGAAAGTGAATTCGTCTACATTCGTTAATTTTCTTAAACTATTTTATCATGAAATATGGGAAATTTAGTGGATAATGGACGTAGTTAATGAATGAAAATAGCATCATTTATTATCATTATCTTTTTTTATTTTCTCGTTCATAAAATGTATGTGCTTGATAGAATTATTTAGAACATTTAATTACGCGTGAAGTACAGGGAAAGTCAATATGAATGCTGGGTTTTCAAGCATTTATGACACAAAATGTAATTAATGACTCAACCAAAAAATATATGCATACTGCAAAATGTACTATACCCAAATTACATTATACCTGTTTGTGTAATTTTATTTCTTTAATAGATGGCGACATGAGCTCAATTGCTGTAAATTTCTGAGATCAAGAGTTTATGAGAAGGATAGAAGAAGGCGTTCAGTTATGCCTTAAAAATATGACGACGCAACATCCAAACGTTTTGTGTGATTTTCACATGTGTGGAAAATTATATTCTTTGTGAAACTTGATGGCAATTTTACGACAATCATTAACGCCGTACAGCCCGTCATAAGCTACTGTATTGTAGAGAGATCAGTTTGAGTTTAGAACTAAATAGTAGATAACTGTCACTCTATGTATGAATATTTCCTTTGACTAAAGAAATAATGGAAATACTTAAAAACATTGACATAGAATGCAACTACGTTTCTTCAAGTTTATTTTAATAATAGTTTTATAATGTTTTTTGTATGACTCAATTCTTTTTCACGTGGATCGCTGTTCGCAAGGTGACGCCCGTATAAAATATATATTAAATGTAAAAGAGTTAAATTGTTTTCTAAGAAAAATTTTGTCAACAATAACTGTTATAATTTATAGATTGAGTCGAGTTCTATCTATATATACATTTTCCATGGGTGATTGATTTGCTCAAAAAGTAATTAATTTTTACTTACTTTGTACAATGTAAAAAAGTTCATTGTTGCTTTTCAGAAGTGTCTATGGTAGCCTAGTGGTCAAGGCAACGAACTCGTGACTGGCGTGCCATGAGTGAAGTGGACCTACAATGCTGAATGATAAAGATGGTACTTATATCTTTGGCATTTAAAATGTCAAGAAAGAAGCTGAACTTGTAAATCAAATTCAATTGAGAGTCTTTCATTGGGGAAATGTGTAATTCGGGATGATCAAGACAGTTTTGTGATAAAGCCTCCATTTTTTTGCCTCCACAATCATCAATTTAACTTGAATAAAAAAAACTTTCTAAAACAATAGTTCTACAAAATTATTTTAAATATAAATCCATACATAAAGCTTAAGTCATTTTTTTAAGGATATTTTTCTTCTTTTTTTCTCCTAAATATTGGAGCCAGTTTATTTTTTTTAGCTTACTTGATAAAAAGAAATCCAAATTCGCTTGAAAGGTGACAGTAGTGACAAAAAATTGTGTTTTTTGCCATCACAACACTTATCCATTGCAAATTACCATGACGAATTATTTATGTATGATTTTATGAATACGTTGAAGGATTTGTAAAATTAGATATAGTATAAGGTAAACATTTGATCATCAAAATACTTTCTAATTCTTAGATTTGTAGTCGAATTACTTATTTGATATCACTTAATCGTATTACAGAGATTAAATATGCTTCTTAAAGACTGGTTTTATAGATCAATATATGACTTCACTTACTTTTAAGCAGTTGTATAATTCTCACCATATCATTCACATCAGAAGATTTAATAACCTGATTTTTATATAAAATAGAAATGTGATGTCCACACACACTCGAAAACAATTCACAAGATACATTTAATCGATATTGGTGATCAAATTATTTGCTTGTAATTTAATGTGTTTTAAGTTACTTAATTAGTTTTGAAATAACGAAAAACTTCCCTGAAGCATTTTAATCACTTTATAAACGAAAAGTTCCAAGCCATGAAAATTTTATATGAAGAATAACCAGTGGGAATCAGTTAATCATATGTTCGTAGGATTCGCTAATAGAAACCTTAATATGTTCTTCACTAGAAAACCGACGTGCAATATATTTGAAATACATACTTTTAAAACCTTTTATCATAAATAACTTACGAGTTAGCATTATTACTAAAACATTAATTAAAAGCGTTATGTGTGCTAGAAATTCATCAGATTAATGAAATCATCTATTGTAGAGAAAATAAATATACTCAAAGAATCGAGTTTCATGTTCTATTTGTGATAGAAAATATTGTATATACCGATTTTCGCCGTTTTCACCATGTTTTATTTTCTTTTTGTGATAGAAAAATTGTATAATCTGAATCTAGAATTAAATAAGCAACCATTATTTTTAACGCGCGGGAAATTAAGATTTTTACAAATGCTTGTAACCATTATTTGGAACATACAAATAAAGAACTAATTTCAATGTAAAATTTAAACAAAGGCAAATTGAATATTCTTTAAAGGAATTAAAATTTTGAAAACTCATTAATATTTAATAAAAATACTAATTTCTAATGATTATTTCATTCTAAATAAATTCTAATGATATTAACATTATACACACCATGAAAAAGGATAATTAAAATTTGTTTTATCTAAATTTCAAAGCAATTATATCTATATTTCAATGCTCTGAGCTAATTAACAAATGGTAATAAATATTAGATCTATTCTGTCTTTTTATTTTCTTTTTCGCCAAATTAGAAAAACGAAATTAATGTGTTATATTCTGAATACAGCCATCAGAAAATAATAAATGCAAACCTAAGACATATTAATAAACATGTTACTTTATATCTCAGGTATATATATATATGTAAGGCAAGATGTATTATTGATAAATCAGGTAGTATGAAACTCTCTTAAATTCCCTTAAATCAGCAGAACGCAGTACATTCCTGCACTGCATTAAATACCACTTCAAATGTGCCGGTAGATATCGTGGTGTAATATTGAAAAATCGAACATACTTTCATTTTATAGAATAATATCACTGCTATTATATGTACTGAATTGTATGAGATTTAACGCTTTTTCAAGCATGTAAAAACCAGTTTTATAAAATATTGTGAATACTTATTTAATTCGGTAAAAATCATACATAGATATATGTATACTTTATTTAACAAAGAGTTTATGTGAACATTAACAACATTGATGAATAAAAGAAGCGAATGCATATTTATGGATTGTTTTATATCTTCTTTATTAAAAGAAAAGATATCTGTAAAATTGTGCACCCCTGTACTTCGAAAGAGGCTGAAATGTAAATAAACAACGGTTTTAGATCTATATACTTATATGTCAAGTTAGAGGCATTTTCGACTATTATTTACACCAAAGTAATTATTAAAAAATATTATCCAAATGTGTAAAAATCTTTTACAAAAAAAAAGCTTTTAAACACAATCTTTTATCACAGTTTTATTAGTATATCTATTATAATTTTTTTTAAAATTACAAATCCGAAGATTAAAACAAAATGTGTACACAGGTGAGAGGCACTGGAATCAATTTATCATTAAAAAACAGTGTGAGTGCGTCCTATTTGGCAGCACTTCTTCATAGCCTGACCTACCTAAGGGTGTGGGGGGAACAAAGCATCACCAACAACTTCCATAATAACTAATTTTTTATTACTCTTCAAACACACTAAATCAATAACAAGTGAAACTACAAAAGCAGACCCTAGAAGTGATATATAAAGCGAGCAATCTATTTTCAATGAACAACTCTAAGTAAACAGTTCTAAGTGAACAAGAGAAAGTGATCTAATAAACTAAATCTGGTTCAATCTATCTTTCGATCCTTAATCCAATAATTTATTATCTTAGCAACTCCTTCTTTAACTCGCGCTAAATTTATGAAATACTCAATGAAATATTATAATATTCTCACCTACGAATCACCGAAACAGCTCTCTTGCTCCTTCTCTCTTACATCTACAAAACCTAGACTTTATATAGTCAATCTAATTTAAATATTAGGGTTTCTTCTTGAGAGGCTGTGAATTCACGCGAATGCTGTCCCCAAAGTTTCCCCAAGAGGATTAGTGATTAAGGACGCGTATAGATCCATCACAATCACAATGAAATACATATTTGATTATTCATTAAAATTTAAAAAAATATTAAGAAGGTTTTTAAATTTAAAACTCATTTAGATTATTTCTAAGGTATTTTCTTTTTTTTACATCTTTTTTTACGAACTTCTACTATTTTGAATAAAATATGTAGTATATTTAATAAATAATGAAATTGCATTTCTGAAATGTTGGAGTTTTAATCTTATTAATATTTGTTTATTATTTAAATTTTTTCCCCACAATTTTTTAAGATAGTGAACCCAAACTATATTTTTTTTACCTAACACATCTACTAATAACTTCTCACAAAAGGTAGATTCAGTTTGATTTACCTAATAACCATACATGATTCTTTTTTCGATACTTAAAATTGCTGTACGGGTATGGAAATGGAATTAATCAATCTTTCTTAAGAATCAAAATTGATATTTAACCTTAGAAATTATTAACTATTATAAAAATTTGTTATTAGAAGTTTTACAAAATCTGTGGCTTATAAAGAATAGTACCAAAAAGACAAAAAAAACTGGTCTCTATTTCGAAAGAATAAAAACAATTTGTAGAGGGAATTAATAAATATTTAGCTTTAAAAGCAAAAGAAAAAAACAGTGCTGTATATTCTTAATCTATAGATATGATTTTTTTCTTTCCTTATATTGAAGCTTTACAAAGAGTAAAATTAACATATTTTAATGTCAAGTACAACATGAGTCTCTAGACGCCGGAAAATTAAAACATAAACATTGCTAATATATATAAGGGGTGATCAAATGAAAAGGTACGAAACGACATAAAAACGAAACAGTTAAATATTTGCATATTCCGCCATGAGAGAATATAGCGAGACATCTCGGGATGCCATTGGAGGCTTTGACTGGGATCGGGGGGATCATGCGCGGGCGCCCGCATGCGCAGGAGAGAGCAAAGGCTCTTATAAAAAGCGGCGTCCAAATGATGCGGTAGTCCGTATGAGGACAGGATGGCGTTCGCGTTGCAAAATTCGACGATTGAGGAGCAGCGAAGTGTTATCCGATTTCTGACAGCGGAAGGTGAGAAACCGGCAGCTATTCATCGGCGGATGGTGATCGTTTACGGGGAGAAATGTGTCTCTGACAAGTCTGTCAGAAAATGGAGTGCCCGTTTTCGTGCAGGCCGTGAGAGTGTGGGTGATGACCAGAGACCAGGCCAGGCAAACACTGTCATCACGAGCGATCTCATCAACAAGGTGGACGACCTAGTGAGAAGTGATTGGCGTGTCACATTGCTAATGTTGGCGCTGAAGGTGGATGTCAGCTATCGAACCGTGTGGACAATTGTTCACGACAGTTTGCGATTTCGGAAGGTGTGTGCCGCTTTGGTTCCGAAGCAGCTCACCGACCAGCAAAAGAAACTGCGTATGGGACTAGCACCGCAACATCTGTTTCAGTATCAGGAAGACCCCGCTTTCATGAAGCGGATCGCACAGGTGATGAGACCTGGTGCCATCACTACAAGCCAGAGACAAAGCGGGATAGCATGCAGTGGAAGCATGCGTCGTCACCTCCACCTAAAAAGTTCAGATCCGTGAAGTCAGCAAGCAAGGTGTTGCTCACTGTCTTTTTCGACGTTCAAGGTCCGCTACTTGTGGTATTCCTCGAGCACAGAAAAAGCATTAACTCCGATGTGTACTGTGAGACACTCTGACGTCTACGCAGGTCGATCAAGAACAAAAGACCGGGGCTGCTCACGGAGGGTGTGGTTCTGTTCCATGATAACGCGCGTCCACACGTCTCCAGAGTCACACAAATGGAACTGGACAAGTTCAAATTGGAGACGTTGGACCATCCGCCCTACAGTCCGGACATGTCTACCTACGATTTCCATGTGTTTGGTCCACTGAAGAAACACCTGAAAGGGAAGCGCTTCAACTCGGACGACGTACTCAAGGACACTGTGAAGGACTGGGTCTCGTCACAGCCACATGAATTCTGGGAACAAGGAATCCTGCGGCTTGTTCATCAGTGGGATCGTTGTGCTCAGGCCTATGGTGTATATTTTGAATAAAGTCTACATTTGTACCCACCGTGTCGTTTCGTACCTTTTCATTTGATCACCCCTTGTATATATATATATATATATATATATATATATATATGTATATATATATGTATATATATATATTATATATATATACATATGTATATATATATATATATATATATATATATCCCTAAATGAATATATTTAATAAATGAATGTGTGTTACATTAGATATAAATATTTTGAAAGTTATTATATATATATATATATATATATATATCACACAATTTAATTTTTACCAGTACGATTCATTAATTTTTTAAAGTTACAAAATATCTGTTACGTTAGATAAGATCGCTGGCTATTTTTTCGCTATTAAGTATTTATTTATGCTTCAGTAAACTTGCTAACTTTGCGAAGGCCTTTAGTGTTCTCTCTTTAATTTGACATTCTAAATTAGTTACTTTATTTTAAACCAATAAAATTTCAGATAATAAAACACAAGCCATTTTGAACTATGTGTGCTCTTTTTATTTAGATTGATAAGACAGTCAAATAATAGATAAGAATGATAATATATATTTTGAAATAATTTAAAAAGCATTTCTATTGCAATATTCTTTATTTATTATTTTGTAGCTGATATATAAGCAATGAATAGGTTAAAGATTCCCAATGCTTGTAAAAATAAAACATTTTTTGAATTTAAAATATCCGGAACTGAAAAGGTAATACTTTCACCTTCACAAATATAGTGATGTCAAAGTTAGACTCGTTGCAGTTATTTCTACAGCTAATTTTAAAATCATAAAGAATGACTCCATTTCTGAAAGACTTATCCTTTTCGTTAACTCCCGCTGCGGCAAACATCAAATACAACAACAATGCAAAATTCCCACTTGAGTAGATGATGATGATGTAAATATATTTCCGAGAAGTCCATTCTCCAGTATCGAAGCCTAAGAAAAGGGTTAGAGCTCCAAAGATGTGCAGGAATCCTAAAAATGTTACAGTAAGAACAGAATTCTATTAAACGTGTCTTCAATGTAAATTTTGCTGACCAAAATCTTCTTATAATATCGGGATACTTCTTTTAGATCTTGAAGCAAATATTTTTTACATCAAAGAATGGATTTTCCGAGATCTTGAAACAAAAGAGCGCAGAATAAAACCAGCATATTTTGAATGACACATCCAAACAAGACCGAAAAGTAAATATATACATATTGTGTTTCTTCAGTAGACCTACCTTTTGAGCTAACACTACAAAAGTTTTACCAAATTCTATATTTTGATTTCCGTAATACCAGAGATTCACCATGACTATGGCAGGCACAATAAACAATGTCGAAGTTAATGCGTTTATTTCACTGAAAAGTTCTCTTTTGAACGAATTTGGATTTACCATCAATAAAAGCTTAATGGATGTTTTATTTCGTGACGTTTACGAAAGGTTTTATACCAAAGCCAGATATTTAAGCCAGATGATAAAACTATCGGGAAGGAGCCTTTCTGAGCGTATTCTATATGTGAATAGTAATAAATTAGAAAAGCTATAATACCGAAATATATGAAAATATTCAATGTTAATACAATGATTATTGGTAAAAATAATGAAACCATTTTTTCTTAAATGGCCTTGGGTCAAAATGTAACCCAAATAGTGCCATGAGTTTTACGAGAAGGCAAAAATCTTGCAAACCTTCACTGTATGAGTACATAACTTCTTGAGGTACTACATCATCCAATTTATTTCTTTTAGTAAATACCTTTGATCTTTTTCTTCCATAAGTCCTCATAGTTGATTTTATAACAAAGTATTGTATGTCTTTACTATAAGATGATAGTATGTTCGCACGTGTGTATTGTGATTGATAACATCCTTCTTAGCATATTCATCTAAATGGTGATTTTCTAATTTTAATAAGATGATACACAAATCAGGAAATGGATGTAATATTTCGCAAAAATTCAATATTGCATAATACTTGCATTCTTTTGATGCAATTTTAAGCAGGTACGCAATATTCAAAAACAAGAAGTGTGTGAATCTATTTCTAAATGTAAATTTTTCTTCCATTTTTCAAAGTATCATAAAGAAAACTGTATTATTTTCAATTGAAGTAACCTTCCAGTTATTTTAAATACCTTCCACGTTACGATATAAATCAAGATAATTTCACAAACCGTACTTAAATAAATATTTCTACCACACATATTATGAAAACCAAAAAAACAACAACAGAGTACCGAGTAGCAAATGCAAAAATATTTTATTATTATTTTATTTGAGTAAGTCATTATATTTATAGATACACATGAGAAAGAAAGAAAAATAGCAAATTCAAAATTTAATGTGAAAAATATTTATAAGCTTTATTGAAAACCATAATATATGAAAGATCAGAATGCTTCAATATGTCACCTGATCTAACTTTTAACAATAAAGAAAGAGAAAATTAACTTTACGAAATAGACTTTTTAATATAGTTATTACATTATTTTATTCATTGTGTTATTTGAATGAATCAAAAAAGACTTTCTCAAATATAATAGTGTAAATTTATCTCTTATGCCGAACCCGAACAAAAAGGTACGCCGCGAATTGTGATTCTAAATGAAAAATATTAGAATTTTTGGTGGTATATTGTTTGGTGTGTGCGAGCATATATTGTAGTTTTTATAATGCTAACAATAGATTAAATACATAAGTATTTAAAAGGAGCTTTAAATTAATAAATATTAAAATATATTTAGTAAAATATGTTTATTTTCTTTGATTCCTAGTTATTTATGGAGGAAAATAGTCTAATTGTATTTATTTCCTTTTTATTTTTAAAGAAATTTTTAGGAATGTGCATTTGGCAATGATTTTGACTTGCTTCCTTATTCACTGTAATAATAGATTTGATCAAATGAGTGGGTTGGAATTCAAGAGTGAATTAGAAAATTTACAGATCATATTCTCTGAAATGTAATAAATATAAATAATCTCTATCATATATTAGTAACAATATTTGAAACGATTCAATTTTAAATTGTCTAATTATCATTTGAAGGCTTAAGCAAATGCTCTGATAAGAAAAAGAATTCTAAGGGCTTTCTGTGAGATATTGCAAAATGATTTTTCTTTCTCTTTGTGTTCAACAATTCTTCTTAATACAAAAAAAAAAAAAAAATGGCAAGGAAAACCTGGTATCTAATATTAACTAAACGATCATTAGTATTCTTAAAGGGATAGATATATATTATGAAAGTCTAAAATCATTTCTAATGAGTTGAAAGATAAAAATATTACAAATTTTTTTCACTTTCAATGTATCATTCTAAATATGGAGAGAACATAATCATTTTTTCATTCTATTGACATCTCCCTTTGTATTCATAAAAACTATATGATAAATTAATTCAATAACAGCGATTTCATTTTACTGTTACCATGGATACCAAACTATTATAAATGCATTATACGGTAGATATGTGCAACACCATATCAAATTCTTTGTGAAAAGTTTATTTAACAACAAAAAGACAGTGAATTTGTTTGAAACATGAAGAAATATTCTTTCGTTCGATAAAAATTTGCATCTGGAGTTGGATTCAATAGGTCAAATTGAGATTTCTTTTCAGAAAAACGTGTACAATTCTAGATATCTGCCTAGTTCCTGCCATTTGTAATCCTGGCACAAATGGAAAACAAAGCGAAAAGAAAATATTTTTTTTGGAAAGGGAAATCTTATTTCTGTTTCACTTTGTCCTACTTATTCTTTGTTACAAAGAAATATATTTTTTACGTTATTTACAACATCCAAATTTTTTTTCGAATTGAATGTTAGAGATTTGGATTTCTGTAACGTATATTCCTCCATTTAAAAATGTTCTAATTTATGTTATTGTTTCTTGTTCATTAACTCTGTTTTATATAACTTTGTGTGTGAGGGCTTTTAAGTTACAAAGTACTGAAGTCTATTATATTTATTGCATCATATTAATACGCGTGTTGGTAAGCTTTGAACTATTTCTGAATAAATTTACTGAAATCGAATTTTAATAAAATAGTTTCTTCAAACTTTATAAACTGATTTAAAAAAAAAAATAATTTTAAGTTACAGAAGAAAATTTTTTTAAAAAAACAGTTTTTTTATTATAAACTGATTTTTTTTTTATAAAAAAAAGTAATTTTAATTTGTAGAAGAATAAAAAAGAAAAAAAATCAGATTAAAAGCCAGACTATCACATTAATATTCTGTCTAAAACTAAAATTATATAAAGTTATCAAATTCGTTTTTGTATTTTTAAATTTAGAAATGCTTCATGTTATGTAAATTGACGGAAAAATAAAATATGCACAGCAATATTTGAGTCAGAAAATAAAATTTCAAAAATAATCTTATTTATTCAAAGGTTTTCCAGAACTTTCTCCCTTAAAAACAAAAGATTTTTTTAAATATGGTTAAATTTTCTTTTTTATATCACGAGTAAAACAAAACTATGTGCGTGAAAGTTAAGATTTCTTAAAATGATGCCTGGTTAGTTCTGAATTTAAAAATTTGAAAATGAATCATGTTTTATTTTACATAATAGAAAGTATAAATGCATAAAATGTATGCACACAAATTTAGGAGAACTTACTGTAGAATGCTATGATATAGACATATGATTTTTGTGAAGCTATTTCTCTGAAACTACTTATCCTCTGTCTAAAATTTAAAATCATTTCACCAATTATATTCAAAATGATGTTTATGTTCTATTGAAATTTTCTACTGCATAATTTTATGACATTAAAGTAGTGGCATAGTTATTTTGAAAAAGATAGAATTTATTTTAATCTTACTATTTATCATTTTTATAAATTGAATACTTTTATTCAATATTTTTAAGCATTAAAAAGCAATCGTTTATTTCTATAACATTTTCCTGAATGTTATAATCATTCTGAAAACTACATCTGTAACCACATTTTATTGTGAGAAATAAACATAATTCAAATCTATATACATTTGAACATTACTTTAAAAAATTTATTTTGGGTAACTTGTATAACAATATTCTATGAAATATTGCAATACTATATGATTATTTAAATAGGACAAAATAGCTGTTGTATTCTAAATTGCTGTATGTCGATATTAAAAAGGTTCTTATCTGTTATTAGTCCATATATAATTCATTTTGTTTCAATCTTAAATGCCAAATTAAAAAAAAAACATAAATATTTCTTTTCAAAATTATCTGCTTTATAAAAATATCTACAGCCTGATGTCCTTTTCGTTTTAATTTATTTTATATGCATGAAATGTTTGAAATTTTCACTGGGCAGTTTTTGTATTACAAACGATCTCATACTTTTTTATATCATTTCTGTGTTATTAAAATTAGTATGAATTTAAACAAAATTTCTTTGGAACTCTGGAAAGTTTTGAATAAAAAATAACTCTGTTTTTTGTTGCATATTTTACCATCGCCTCTTTTGTATTGCTGAAATTTAATGAAGGTTGCTGAGGAATATTATTTATCTTATACTCCACATAGAAATTGAACCACATATGCTTTGAACGCCATAATTAAATTTTTGTATGCTATTAAGTAATAATCCTTCTCTATTATGTTTAATAAAATACTAATAAAAGTAAAATTTATATAAAAGAGAGATATTTATTTAAATTTGTCAATTTAATTATATTTATAAACTTTACTTCAATAGAATATTCATTAAATACACATAATATAAGAAATACTTTTCAGACAAAAAATATTCTAAACTGCTACTATAAATATTTAGTGTTTTAACATTTTTGTATTATTTTAATGCTCTTAAACTTACATTAAATTCGTTAAAATATTAAAAACATGTTTTGCAGTATTTTATGCTGGAAACATATTTTATTTTACTATTTTTACGTTGGCAATGTCTTTATTTAAATCAGAAAAACACGAATATATATTTTTTTAAAAATAAGACATATTTTCTTTTATATAAATTGTAATTATACATATCTATAGATAATTTTAACCATCTTGAGTGAAATAAAAAATAATTACGAGAATAGATTGCCTATTAACGTCGCATTTTGAAGTTATACAATGGCAATTGAGGATGATCTCGAGGATGACGACTGTGAGTTTGTCTACATTATCCAAACATCCATAACACGGAAACGTGAGGGCTTAAATGTACGACAAAGCTAATGTTTGTCTAAGCTATGGAATAAATTTCTTGAAAGCAAGGTAGCAAATTTTCTCCAATAAATCTATAATTTAATTTTTTATTTAGTAAATCTTAAATGTTATGAATACTGTTAAATTTCTTTACATTAATTTAAAAATATAATTTTTTAAAGTAATTGTTTATTTAAAATTTACCACGCGTTAAAAATACTCTCTTTTGCGTATAAGTATACCTTGAAATTCGTTATTAATATTTTTTTCTTTAATAAAAATTTTTGTACATTGTCTTGCAATATAAACTGATTAGAAAATTCTTGTCGAGGCAATTTCTCCTTACAGAAAACCTCTTAGAGTATATTTATTGAAAATTTCCTCTTCTGCCTCAAAGGCCGAATATAAATTTTGGAAGCCTAAGTAATAACTATAACATTCGAGAGCTGATCGTCTGACATTAAGATTTAAAAGATTCATTCGACCGAATCGAAAATAATGGAGAGTTGGTTATTCCACATTTACCAAATATGGATATTGAATTTGTCAAATGAAATTTTCAAGAATTGTTAGCATCCTCAAGAACATTAACTTAATGATAATCATTCGTAAAAAGATGTATATAGAGACAATGGTTAAGACGTACTTAGCAAAATATATGCTATAAAAATCTATTAAATTTGGCTTATAAGTTGGCAGATTATTTTATGAAAATTTCATCAAAAGGGGGGAAATATGATAAATTGTTATGACATTTGTTTTTGAAAATTTAAAAAATGTGGCATTTAAGATTTTCTACAATATTTTCAATATGTTACTAAAGGTTTCAAGTATGTTATTTAGTCGCATTATCTTAACTTTTAAGGAAATTTGCACCAAAGGTTTTCATGATCTTATGTGTAAGTGTATATTTTGATATGCACTTATTCGCTTCTGGTCAAAATAACGACCTCATCATTGGTATTTGAAAATCTTTTGGAGCAAAAACAGAAAGGTAGCAATAAATCAGTTTTTCATATTGTGCCAAGATATTGTATACAATATGTTAATGTATAATAACTGTGGTTTTATATTTGTGAAATCATGTCTAATAATTTTTAATCATAAATTCTCGGTCAATCAATATTCACATTTATACTCTGTTACTTAAAAAAAAAACATTTATTTGTAATTTAAAAAAAAAAAAATCTTTATACAATTTTGTTTTTTGTATTTAGAAACTTCTGGATGATTATTTATTTTTAGATAACTCTATTTTTTTTTACTTTGAGATTTTAAAAATTTCTTAATTTGTGAACTTCAGAATTAGTTTTAATGTATTGTTTGCTCAAAAATGATCTCCTTTGCAAAATCTGCGAGAATAGTCTGAATTTTTGCAATGGTGAAGTTAAGGTGTACTTTAATTTTCATAACTATTGTTGCTAAATGACTGTTCTAATTAGTAACTATGTGTGTCATTTTTTATTCTTTCTGAAAAAATACTAACCTCATTAGAGTGTCCTTCACATATTTTTGATCTTTTAAGGGGGATATTTTTTAATGCTTTTCATCAGATCAAAATGGTTTCAAAACGCTATGATGGCAATATTATTTTGGAAAAATTTCGTAAAATGGTTTATTTGTTACTGATTATTTCATTTCTAGAATTAAAATTTTCAACATAATATATTTTTTTTAATTACAAGTTTTTTACAAAAAAACAACAACAGAAATCTGTTAATTTAAAAAATGGGAAACGTATAATGCTGAAATATTTAAATTATACAAATTCTTGATATGTATTCTCAACAAAGTTTGTATTATTCTAGTTTCTGAATGCAATTAGGTGAGTTTTTATTATTTTTGGGGGTATTTATACGTTGCTATTATTTAACAGTTTAAATTAAAGCACACGATTGTAATTCTTTATTACTTTTACATGCGCTGAATTCCTTTTTACACATAAAAGTAATACATTACACATTTTCCTTGATTTTTATTTGTTTTTTTACATTTTTGAATAGAAATTAACTAAACTGAAAGCAATTATTTTCCTAAATAAAGTTAACTAAAACGCGTTTCCCAACTAAGTTCATATATTTTTTCTTATAAACAAAAAATAAAATGTTTTAATACCATAAAATTTATGGGCTCATTTATGAAATAATATATGAGTGATAAAACTTTTTATTCCTATATATACAGTTAGAAAAAATTTAAGCTGCTATTTCAATGAAACTTGTTACATTTCATAAAATTCTGTTTCTAGATGGAGTAATGAAAAATAGTTTTTTAAAGATTTCATTTCGCTTTTTATTCCCATTATAGGGAAGATATTCTAAGTAGATGCTATGCGTTTTAATAGATGTCATTAATTGAGATTCCATTTTAAAGGTTTTAAAATAATGAAAGCAAACAATTTTCCCAAAATACTGAACACGAGACACAAAAAATCTTTGCGTCTCGCGTGACCTTACCTTGTGATATATTACCTTCTTCGAATGTTTCAAATTAAAAATGTTTGTGATTTAGACTCAAGTATATATATATTTAAATATTTCTTCGTATTCTAGTAAAGTATAATGTCTAAAATCTCAGTTTATTAAATTCGGCGAAGTATTTTTAATGCTCCTGTTAACTCTTAAAGCATTTTCTTTTTACAACGTTTTCCAAAGTTTGTAAATGTTAACATTGTTATTGACTTTTCTGTCAGTAAAACATTTTAAAGTAAACATCTTTTTCGTTTTCACTAATCTATTGTTTAGTTTTAGGTATAAACTAAGAAAACTAACGTGTGTGCTTATAATAGTTGAAGTATCAGTTGCTTTAAACTATTTTTTGAAAAAAAATGTTTCAGACATACTTTTTCCTCAGCATGTTCTGCCTTTAACCATTTTTGATAAAATGTTTCTAAATTATTAATAACCTCTAGTCCATCATGAAATTTTGAATTAAAACAATTAACAAAATTAATTAACATTCCACGTAATATATTAAGTAAAATGGCAATTCTCAATTTTTTTTCTCTAATTAGAACTATGAATGATATAAGAATACTTTATGTATGTTTCTTATAATTGGAAATTATATCTGTTTGAAGATTTCCATATATTATATAAAATCTATAATGAAATATGCGTCCTTTATAAAACTTTTCTCTATTATAGTCATCTCTTAAAATTCTACACCATTAGCTCACCTCAGTTTAATTGCTTATAAAATATTTGCATATTTAAGATTACTTAAGCGATTATGGTAACTAATACAAGCAGTTAATACCGTTAAGGTGGTATATGAGACTGAATTCTTATTAGCCACCAAATTTATTATGTGAATAATTTAGTAATCAATGTAATCTATTCGATGTATTAAAATATACGGTAGTCTAAACATTGCTCATGTATCGGTAATTATTTGAGAATTTTATTATAAGTTTTGCAATGTGTAGTTAATACAACTTATTCGTGCATGTCTTTTAATTTAACATATATATTTGAGGTGAGAAAAATGTTTGTGGATAATTAAAGGCATTTTATTATATTTTTAGAAAAAGAAACAAGCAGACAATTGTTGGTTTTATCTTAGAAAAAAACCATGCGAAAAAAAGTGGTTTCCTTACCAGATAGTAATAAGCGACCAATGAGATTCAGCATAAAATTTCACATTGAAATTCATTTCAATCTCATTTAGTAAAAATGTTTGGTATATCAAATTAGAATAATTACATTAGAGTCACTCTTTCACACAGTTTTCGGCTGTTCTGTTGATCTCCAAAATGAATTATTTCTGTTTCATCATCAACAAATTTTGGCTAACCCATTACATGTTGTAGACTTTTAAGTGATCCCAGTCATGCCAACTTCACATTTCTCATACTTTTGCAGCCTTTGCCAGTTTGAATTATTCCGTGTTTGCATGAGAGGGCACCAACTCATTAGAGCAAGGAGCTTCTTTCCAGATATCGACAGGACAACATTGGTGCTAGCAAGTATTGGTGAAAAACATTGCTTTCTTTGATGTACGCAACTAGGCGTTTGACTACGAAAGTCTATATCAAGATTCTATTAATTTCATGTACGGTAGCAATTGAAGATGAATAGTTGAAATACGTAGCAGTTAGAGACAATATTGTACATCTATCTCGTCAAACAGTTCTTGTCAACCGTGAAGAGTGTCAATTCTTCAGGGATTTTTCTGTTGGTATAACTGTTGAAGAGGTTTTTTTCGTGAATATTTAATGCATACTCTTCTAAATCCAGTGGAATCTAAAACAAGTCTAGGACAGAACTCACGCACGCGAACAATTATACCTTTTTCAGAATCTTTACAAAGTGTGATCAGCAGCAAGTTGGTTCAGTGCCACAAATGCCTTATGTTTTAAGTAGCTACATCTTTTTTTTTGTTGAAGCGTTGCAGGCTTCGTTGATTTACGATAATAGGTTGTAGTTCTCTTTATTCGCAAGCGAGACTATTTTGATTTTTCTGATTCCTCAGTTACATAATGCTTGTATAAATTGTAATATATTAATTTTCATAAACTGCGTCTTGGAGAAATTTAAATCTGCTATAAGCTTCCTTTGAAGTCTTGCTTCATATTTAATACCAATTGAAAATTTATGTTTTAATGCATTTTAATCAATTCCTATAAGAAACGAAAAATATCTGCAGTGTCTCTTTATTATCGGCGGTAGATTTCTGGTTGTTTGGCACCATACCCCACTTCTGCGAGTGAGTGAATATTAAAGTGGCACTGTTCAGCTTCTCGAGGGCTTTTGGCGACGGTCCTCATAAATTTGAATCAGGTCAAGTGACCTGGCACACTCCTCTCCTAGCTATCACACCACACCATCCTGAGCACGTTTGAGATATCGACAGATTTATCGTGCATCGGCTTCCTATGCACGGCGGGTCTTCAGTGGTACTGGGCTTGTAAGCATGACACGCCGGCCAGTGTGTGCCGCCCGCATGACAATCCGACCACACACGCTGAAGAAACGAGATGTCCTTTACCAATGATTCTCATGCCAAAATCAAACGCAAGATTGATACTATGCAATTTGTTTACTTTCTCAAAAGTTCAGAATGAGAAGGAATAGCCCCAGTTTACACATTTTAAAGTAATATTCATAGCTAACCCAAACACAAAGTCTTGCACAACACTCTCACTTTTCTTTCAAAACAAACAGGATATCATAACAATGAACTTATATTACACAAAACTCTAAGTTAAAAATAAAATTTTTTGAAAGCTTTCTGGAAGACCTGTAGGTTTTAAAGAATTAATTAGCTTTGATTCAGTCTCAGTTGGAATACTTGAATCGGTAATAATATTTTCGGTGTCGAAAACTGAAACTCTTTTAATGGTACTTATTTCCTTTGAACTGTGGTTTAGGTGAATAAGTTTTATTTTTGTTATTTCCCATAATTATAAAATAGTAATACGAGCAAATAATTCACTGGTATTCTATCAAATAATACTTGATGACTCTTGTTTCGAAATTAAACAAGTATAAATTTTATCAAATGAAGATGAATGTAAACAAAACACATATTGCCAGTAAACAAATATTACTTTGTCAAATACTCTTTCAAAACGTGTAATTATTTTTAATAATAGATCAAAAGTTTAAAAAATATATATTTTTAATAATATTGCATTTAATATCTGTTTGAAGTTTAAGGGTATTTAAATGCTGACTTCCGGCTATTTAAATACTCACGTTTTTTCACGCTTTAGTAATTATTATATAGCCTGTCTTCTAAGTGACCTAGAAACAAAATAAGAACAGTTTTGAACAGCTAAATATAATTGCTTTATTCTATAAAATCAAAAACTCAAAATGTGATTTTTGCTGAAATTGACCTTTTTTAACGTATTTGTATACCTTAATTTACTTTTTGGAATTAAAAACACCGGACCTTCTTATTTATCTTGATTATTCTCCCCTTTAGGTATAGTAAAATAATGGAGTAATACGTTTTATCTTAATTTTGCGTGGGTGTCCTTAAGCAAAAAACTGAATGAGTATATGGAGAAAAGAGCTACAAAAGAATTTCTTATTGTTCTGTCTAATGAAAGAAGATAACTTTTCTTTGGGCCTGAAAATATTCAGAATTCTAACCCAAGATAAATGTTTGATTTTTATCAAGTTGTTATGAATAAGAATGAGACTTTAGATTTTGAGTTTGATGTAGAATGCAATTATGAATTGTATAACGAACGGATTTTGACTTATCGCCATTTTTCATGCTGGGCATAGAACACTGTGGAAGTATTTCGAAAGCTGAATGAAAAATATATAACTGAAGATTATTAATGATTCACTTCAATGATTTTACAAGTCGACTTTTCATGTATATATTTGCTTCACACACACACTCATGCCTTTACATGTACGATAAAAGAAAAAACATTTCACTAAAACATAATCACAAGAATGGCGACCATTACAACCGAATCATCCGAATGGAATGTCGTTTTCCCGCCGAAATCACTCCGGCTACCAGAAAACCAAGTCCAGTTCGTGGCGCCATCTCTGGACGGCGAAAGGAGTCAACTATTCTTAACATCCTCCGGGGGGCGGGAAGATGTAGTCGATGGTGGTAGGGGCAAGACTGCAACTTGAGAGACTGGTCTTGTCATGACTCCACGTGAAGTCTGGATAGTGACGACACGGCATATTCCGTCAGCTCCAGGATGTGTGGCCACAATCCTTCCGGGAGTCCACCTGGTGCTGAAAGAGGCTGGATTCTTGATTAGGACGAGGGATCCTACCGTGAAGTCTTTCTGGCCCTGCATCCATTTGGTTCGGGACTGCAAGGTGTTGAGGTAGGAGAGCTGCCAGCGAGACCAGAACATCCTTTTCAACTTCATCAGAAGAGACCACCTAGAATGAAGACTCAAAGATTGGTTAGTCAGACTGTGATCAGGGAGTTCAAGCAAGGGACACCCGATAAGAAAGTGTCCGGGTGTTAACACCTGGAGATCCTTAGGGTCTGATGATAGCGGATAAAGAGGACGTGAATTTATGCACGCCTCGATTTGGCACAGGATTGTAGCTAACTCTTCAAAGTTCAGCACAGCCGCCTTTAAGGTTTTGAGCAAATGATGCTTTGTGAGTTTGACTGAGGCTTCCCACACACCTCCGAAATTCGGTGCATATGGAGGAATGAAGTGCCACTGAATGTTTTTGCTTGACGAATAGTCCTGGACATCAGAGTTGTGAAGTAATTTAAACAAGTCCTTCAAGTAAGCTGAAGCACCAACGAAATTTGTACCGTTGTCAGAATAAATGTCTGATGGATAGCCACGGCGTGACACAAATCGACGCAGTGCTGACAAAAATGCTGCTGCTGATAGCGAAGATACGAGTTCAAGGTGCACTGCTTTAGTACACATGCAGATGAAGAGGCAGATGTAAGATTTGAAGTTGCTGGTCTTGCGAGTATGTTGGCACTTTGTCGTGATAGGTCCAGCAAAGTCAATGCCTACCTTTTCAAAAGCACGACAAGGGGTGATTCGTTCGATGGGTAGATCACCCATCATTTGAGAGACAGGCTTCGCCACAAGCTTAAAACAGTCTACGCAGTTGTGTAGTTCTTTTCTGACAGCTGATTTACCATTAGGTATCCAAAACTGCTGACGAATGAGGGATAAAACTAGTTCCTGCCCAGCATGGAAATTGACCCTATGAAAATGTCTAATGATTAGATTTGTAAAGTGATTGTTTTTTGGTATGAGCATAGGATGCTTTTGTTCAAATTTAAGAGTTTGTTGGAGACGAAGACGTCCTCCGACACGAAGAATTCCCTCAGAGTCAAGGAATATATTCAAAGACTGAAGGTTGCTAGATTTGGGAAGAGGCTTGTTATATACATTTCAAGAGATTAAGTTCTGTATGGTATTCTCCATTTTGTAACAATTTGACTACCTTTTTGATTGAGGTTTCTAATTCATGTGTATATAAAGGGCCAGTAACTTTGGACACTGATTTGGAATTATGGTAGAACCTGAATATCCATGCAACAGTCCTAATTACTTTCATGTATGAGGAAAACTTATCCAAGAAACTAAGAGAATTATCAACACCAGTTGAAAGAACAACAGAGTCACTTAATGATTCAGACTGATCAATAGGAACAAGTGGAACAGGCTGTTCAGAGAAAGGAAGAAATGAATTGGAAGAAGGATGGAAATCATGAAGCCATTTTGGACCAGCTACCCACTCTGAATTTTCAAGAAGTTGTTTCGGGTAGAGGCCTCTTGTTGCCCAATCTGCCGGGTTTAATTTTCCCGGAATGTGATGCCAAGATTCTTTTGAGGTTAGTGTATGAATTTTCCCAACCCTGTGTTGCACAAATTGATTTCCTTTTACAGGTGGATTATTTATCCAACTCAGTGTAATTGTTGAGTCACACCATAAATAAGTATCGTGAGTGATGCTAAGAGATCGCTTAAATGTATCTAGAAGTTCAGCCAGAAGCAGAGCACCACAAAGCTCTAATTTAGGTAATGATATTGTTTGTACAGGTGCCACACGAGTTTTTGAAACCATTAAGAATAAGTGTGGCGAATCAGAAACAACACGTAAGTATATTACGGCTGAATATGCCTTTGAGGAGGCGTCACAGAACCCATGAATTTCACAGTGTTTAGCATTTTGTGTTTGAACATATCTGGGAACTTTTATTTGTTTGAGGCATGAAATTTCTGCTTGAAACCGATTCCATCTATTAAGAATGTCTGATGATATCTCATCATCCCAGTCAAGCCCTGCCTTCCACAGGTCTTGAAGAATAATCTTTAAAATTATAGTTGAGGGAGAGACAAACCCCAGAGGATCAAAGATGCGTGCGATGATTGATAGCATCTGTCTCTTTGTGGATACCTGGTCTGGTAAGACTGCTCTTACTTTAAAGGAATCCTCGTTTAGATCCCAGAATAAGCCAAGAATTTTCTGGGTGGACTCATCATCAAATGAATGTGAGGAAATATTTGTCTTTAGACTGTTTGGCAAGTCTGACAAGACTTCTGGATGAGTGCATGACCATTTTCGCAGCTCAAATCCACCGGCTGACATTAAATTTTGCAGTTCGTGAACAATTTTCCTAGCCGAGTCCAATGAGTCAGCACCGGCTAATAAATCGTCAACACAGAAATGATCTTTTGCGAGCTTAGCTGCCTGTGGAAAACGATGTTTTTCATCCTCACATAATTGTTTCAAAGTTCGGATGGCAAGAAATGGGGCACAAGATGTACCATAGGTAACTGTATTTAATTTGAAAATCCCTAATGGTTCCTCTGGAGACTTCCTCCAAAATATTTGTTGAAAGCATACATCATCTTGTGATATTAATATCTGTCTATACATTTTTGCAATGTCAGCAGAAAAAGCAATTGGGAAGAATCTGAATTTAAGTAAAGTTAGAAAAATGTCTGACTGTAGTTTTTTACCAGTCAGCAGAATGTCATTCAAACAATTTCTATTTGTACTTTTGAATGAGCCGTCAAACACCACCCTTAATTTGGTTGTGGAACTATTATCATTAATCACACCATGATGTGGTAAGAAATAATGTGGAGATTTTACATCTGATGCGAGAGGCGTCATGTGACCAAGGTTTTGGTATTCCTCCATAAATTCTGTGTATTGTTCCTTTAATTGATTATTAGAGTGAAGTTTTCTTTCAAGAGAATATAATCGTTTTAATGCACCCTCCTTACTATCTCCAAGACATGAATCATCTCTAAATGGCAGTTTTAGAATATATCTACCATCAGCATTACGAATATGAGAATTTACGAATATAGACTCACATAGCTCATCCTCATCCTTTGACGGAATTTCCTTAGGAACAGATTCAAGTTCCCAAAATTGTTTCAAAGAATGGTCTATGTTTAAAAGGGTGTGCCAGATTAGGGATGAATTTTGATTATATGGTGTATTTATGGTACCTGACAATAAATGACCTAATTTTGTTGGCAATGCTGATGGGGTACCTTTGGGTCCCATTATAGGAGTCCCTGAAATTATTGTCATAAAAACATCAGCACCTAGAAGAATGTCTATTTCATTTTCAATATAAAACATTGGATCAGCAAGAGTTAGATCTTTGATATGAGGCCACTCATGATATTTAATTGGAAAGTTTGGCATAGCTGAAGTGACTTTCGAGACTAACAAAGCTTTTACTTGAAATTTATCAGAGGAAACACACAAGGAAAAAATTCCAAATTTGTTGAATATAATGAAGTTTCAGCAAATGTTTCATTTACACCTACTAATTTATGATTGGTGTGTTTTAATGGCAATTTTAAGCGATCAGCACATTGCTTGGAGAATTTTGAGAAGCATTGTCTATCAAAGCACGGCAAGTTATTTGTTTACCATGCTTAAATTTAACATTTATTAATGCTGTGGACAACAATACGTGACCTTCTGCCAATTGTGTGCAATTGTTAGACACTGTCACAACAGAATTTGCTTGCGTATCTGCTGAAGGACTGACTGAATATCTGTGTAATAATTTATGGTGTCTTTCAGAACAGTTTTTACAAGAGAATCCTATTCTACATGTGTCAAGCCTGTGGTTACTCCTCAAACAATTGGTACATAAATTATTGTTCCGTACCACTTGCCATCTTTCATTTACATTCATAGAATTAAAAGTTGGACATTTGAATAAGGCGTGGCTTTGACAACAAAGAATGCAATTGTTACTTTGACCAACATCTAATTTTACCCCTGATTTTACTTGGTTACATTTGACAACAGTAGTATTTACATTTGATTTGTTAAATGAATTTAATGGTTTAACATTACCTTTCTTAATGTCAGGTTTTACAAAGTTTAACTCATTCAGACCACGAGCTTCTCTTTCAATGAAAACTCTAAATTCCTCAAGAGTGGGAATTTTATTATTTTCCAAAGATAATTCCCACCGTTGACTAATACATGCATCCACTTTTGAAATGAGAAAATTTATTATGATCAACTCTGTTAATGAATTTGTTTCTAAATCTAAAGTTTTTAAATTTCGAATGACTTCATTGCAAATATCTATTATTTCCAAAAGCAATTTTGAAGTATTTGCCCTGGATATCTTAATACTAAATAGCTTATTTATTTGGCTAAGAGCTAATTGTCGTTTGTTTTCATACCGACTGCACAGTATATCCCAACAGTTCTTAAGATTGTCCACAGTAATTGCAAAACCCCGAATTAATTTGGCTGCATCCCCGTGAACAGAAGCCTGCAAATATTGCAATTTTTCAAGATCACTTATTGATTTGTTATCTAGAATAGAAGACTTAAATAACTCTTTGAATGAAATCCAGTTCTCGCAATTTCCATAAAAATGCGGAACTTCAAGTTTTGGTAAATTAACTACTGAAGACTTTACATGAATACTATTTTTTACTTCCTCAAACTCAGATTTTTGTTCAAGGTCAACAACCCAATTGAATAGTATATCTTTATATTTCATATAAATATCAAATGATTCATCACTTTCATGCGTTGACAATTCACCAAATATTTCAGTTAATCTAGTTTCATATTGCAACACTTGGGTTTTTAAAACACGTATGCGTGATTTATTATCATCGCATTTATTTATTCTACTTTCAAAAACTTTTAATTCTTTTATAATTAAATCAAATTTACCACTATTTTTCGATTTTTTTGGAGCCATGATTTATGAATGAAATTTTAAAATTCTACACAAAATACATAACTATACCAATAATAACAAATGCCTACACAATGCAAATACACAACTATCAAAAAATATTTATACAAAATAGAACAAAAGAATAAGTCTAGAATCAAATAATAAATAATATCAATCAGAATGTATAAGAATACTTCAAGAATTCGTATCAGAATAAATGCACTAGAATAAGAATATCGAGTATGAAACGAATAATTAAAATAACAAAGAATAAATCACATCAATAACTCCGGCTCGACGGACCACATGTTATGAATAAGAATGAGACTTAAGATTTTGAGTTTGATGTAGAATGCAATTATGAATTGTATAACGAACGGATTTTGACTTACCGCCATTTTTCATGCTGGGCATAGAACACTGTGGAAGTATTTCGAAAGCTGAATGAAAAATATATAACTGAAGATTATTAATGATTCACTTCAATGATTTTACAAGTCGACTTTTCATGTATATATTTGCTTCACACACACACTCATGCCTTTACATGTACGATAAAAGAAAAAACATTTCACTAAAACATAATCACAAGAATGGCGACCATTACAACCGAATCATCCGAATGGAATGTCGTTTTCCCGCCGAAATCACTCCGGCTACCAGAAAACCAAGTCCAGTTCGTGGCGCCATCTCTGGACGGCGAAAGGAGTCAACTATTCTTAACACAAGTAATGTTCACGATAAAATCCAATTATAGCGTTGTGAAGTTGATATAGTAATAAAGCAAAATGTATCGTGAAAGAAAGATACGAACGTCTTTTTTAAAAAAAATTACGATGTTTTTGGTTTATTAAGTTACTCATATAATTAATACATTTTCTACAAAATTTGTGGTTCTTATGGGTTTTAGTGAAGTAAATCCGTTTTCTGTAGCTATTTTAATTCTGTAAGATTTTAAAAATAATTATTTGTATGCAGCTAAATATATTTTCAGACATCATTAGTGTTTTAGGATGAGTTTTGCATTTGTATCCGTGTTTAATGTTATTTTTTGGAAAACACGTAGTTAAGGGTTTCAATAACTAAATTAGCAGCTTTTTTGTACAGACTTAAGTCACAAGTATTGCACAGAAACTAGAAGTTGATTTTTAAATGTCATTCTTCTCATTTTCACGAAGCATTAAATTATTCCAAACCGTGTTCTAGCAAAAACAAGTAATATATAAAAAAATCAAATCAATTCCTACTTATATCAGCAAAAAATTATTTTATTTACTTTTTATTAAATTGTTACAATTATAATATGCATAGGTACATACCTATGACAGAATCACAACATTAAGTGGCAATTAATTTTTATTAATTATCATTGAAGTATCGTATTATCTTCAAAAACAATCGTGTATATAAAATTCCAGTTCAACTGAATGCTTTGAAAAGTGAGAAAAAATTATTTTTAAGTTCTGACCGAAGTCCCTAAAAATGAAGGCAACGGGTTGTAATTGTTTAAAAATTAAATTCAGTCAATAATTTTAATTAATTATGATTAAATTATTTTGCATTGTTACCCAAAACAATAGTGTATAGAAAGTTTTAGCTCAAATGAGTGCTTAAAATGAAACCTTTTCAAATTTTGACACACGTTGTCCAAATAGTCACTAAATCGCCAAAAATATTTACAACGTGGCTATATTTGTAATTCTTTGAATAATTAGTTTTAATCAATTAATTTTTAATAATTATAATTAAATTACTATATTGTCTTTTAAAGTAAGCATGTATATAAAATTTCAGCTCAATTGAGTGCGTTAAAATGCATATTATTAGCGATTGAAAATTTGAACAAGATAAACATAGAGAGAGTGTGGACTAATAGTAGGGTTTGAAAAAAAGTGAAACAATGAGTAAAAAATTGGTTATATGTGTGAGTTGCCCACACACTTAAATTATTATATACACAGTGGTGCCCTAAATTGTCGACGCTTTTGGAATTTTTCTGTATTTTTTTAAATTTGTATTATTTTCAAAAATGTTACGCTTTACGAAATGCAAAGCTATATATAGTCGACCTGTTTATCAGAATGCGTAACTTTACACAGGAATTAATTTGATTTAAAAGTAATGCAAGTCAAAGCAGCGGTTGTTGTCGAGTTACATGGAATCCAAGATGTTAGCTTTGTGGTAACAACTGGTTATGAAAATAGTTGTTAAGAACTCCGTTGAAATATATTTCAAATAAATTATATAAGAATAGATTAAAAATAACAATATCAATCAATAATGAATATCAATAAAATATAATAAAAATTATATATAATAGAAATAATATTATGTAACACATTATTATCATGTAATATAATTTAATTGTAATTATTGATGCATAATAATATTCATATACTATAATTACTATTATAATAATGCTCATATAAAATAAGAATAATTTTAATTAACATAATAATTATAAATGAATAACATTTGTAATATTTATATAAGAAGAGTAAAATACAAAATAGCAGTTTTTAATGAGTTAATTTTCCGTGAATTGCAAACTAAACAAAAACAAAAAAAGCTTTTTGCATATCTCAGTTGAACAAAAATCCATATTTGTTAAGTTTTAAGTCTGAAGTCTAACAGCTGATAAAAATGTGTGTGTTTTTTATTTATATATTTATAATGTCTCGTAATTCTCTTGTGGGACGACTTTTGA
Source organism: Trichonephila clavata (assembly GCA_019973975.1). NCBI lineage: Eukaryota > Metazoa > Arthropoda > Arachnida > Araneae > Nephilidae > Trichonephila > Trichonephila clavata. Next base: position 77,493 of record BMAO01022049.1, read on the forward strand.
AAATACCTTACTAAGATGATCTCTGCTCAGCAAAATTTGTAATACATTGTTACAAATGTTGTGTAATGAACGCTTAAAATAGTTTAAATAATTTATATCTGAATGTGTAATACATTAATATTACTTTATGTTGAATTTATTTTATGTTAAAATTGTACTATTCGCAAGCAACGCCGTTCCTTACATTATAATGGTGATTCGATGGAAAATTTCAATGGAACACCATTTTTTTGACCACGTTGCAACTGGGAGATTGATTGAACGATGCAAAAATTGCTTTTTTCTAGCGCCAGCTGGTCAGGAGCTGCAACAAAGATGATATCACAAAAACCTTCTTCCCAAAAATAGATATTCATTCCAATTTTCATAGTGATCGGTTAAACGGTGTTGGAGTGAAGCGAGGTAATATATACAAACATCCATTTTTATGAATATAGATTAGAATTAGTTATTATTCATTCCTATAGTGAAGTTGTAATGCCAATCGGTCCCTGCTTTCCTCTGAAACCCCTTGTCTACCCGCAGACCCAGCTAGATGTGTGGGAGAAACTAAAAATCAACATACATGATTCACACTACTTATTTTATTGTCACCAAAATATCGAGCAGGCACAATAACAATCTAATCAAGATAACAGATCAAATAGTAGAGCGTGGTGGTGAGATTCAATAACACGGGTATAGTACTACGGACCCTCTACTGAATCTACGATAGCTTAAATACGCTCAATATAAACTACAACTTTGCACACTAATAAGCTAACTTCTATTTAATTAAGGATCACAATACCTGTACTTTCATGAACTTGATTCCTACACTTGAACCTTGCAGGCGATCATTATCTGGTTCTAATCACCGTCGATAGATCCACTCTCAATAAACGAAGAAAGGGCAGGACAAATCTTAGATGAATTGATGACCTAAAATATCTCCTAGTTTTTTAGAATTAAAAATTCGAAAACACTAGCAGGAATTGGGCTGACCTGGGAAAGGATTCTTGAGAAAACCAAGGCCCATCCTGGACTGTCGAGCTACTGAGAAAGGAAGGAAAAAGAACAGTTACAAATAGGATTACGAGAAAGTTGAATGTAAGGAGAGTGAGGGCAAATATTGTAACTTATTTGGCTATCAGTTGATATTATCATCCTTTTAAAATAGATCTAGTAAGTAGTCTGGCTATAGTAGTAGAAATTACTTTGTTGCAATTATGTTTTGGAATGAAATCACTTGCCATTTATGTTCTAATTGTTGAGTAGGATCAGCATAATTCAGAAGTGTTCAGAGATGCGCGATAAACAGAATCGAAACGTGCTCTATTAAAGAGAGACCTGCACCAATCAAAGAAGTAACAAAAAACCACGAAAATAAAGCAGTACGATGGCTTGCAGTGTACAGCCACGAACTATCCATTTTAAATGGAAGTTCCAGAATCTGTAAAATAATTGCAACTCCATGCTATAAGGGTATCTTGAACGACAGCTATAGGTGCTCGGCTATCAATTGAAATCAAACACTTTGCTTTAACTATCAGTTGACCGAATGTGAACTGCCCTACCGATATGTATGAATCTCTTCACACATATCTACTTTGGTCAGCACGAAATGATTTATTTGCAGACATTTGGAGTTGTTGTAGATATTAGTTCTTGTGTAATTAAAACTATTTATTAAAAATAAATCTGTTGATTATTTTTTTAAAACGATCTAAAAATTGGAGCATATATCTAAATATCTTAAGTGGTAAAAGAGGAGAAACATTTGACATTTAGAATCATAACTACTGCTCAAACTCATACTTAGTTTTGACTTTTTTTGCAATTATCATTTGTATACTCTGGGAATACTTAAAGCAGGTTTTAATTGTTATATTTTTAAAAATATCTTTGTAATATTAAGAAATACTATGCATTTTAGAGGTGTAAAATTTCAGATAATAAATGGAAAAAAAATCTGATAAAAATAACTTAAGCAAAAATATTTAATTTGTAAAACCTTGAAAAAATATTAATGCATATCTAAATTATGAGTTTTTTCGATCTTATTTAGAAGCTAAAAAAATTTGTGACTTGTCAGATTTATCAGACCTAAAAAAAATTCCAAACATTAAAATGTGTATTATCAATGGTCATACAAAAAAGTCAATTATCTTTTCACCACTGACTTTTTTCGTTAAATTTAAAATATAGAAATCAAGACAATAGTATTTTTTTCTTAAATTTACTTTAAACACTTCAGTAACTGTTTTTTTTTCTCAGCGTAAATTTTTTGTAATGAGTTCCCAAAAAAAAGTAATTGACTTTTTATCGCCCTAAAAAACACACCAGTTGAAATGCCGAGCTTGTAAAGAAGAAAAATATCTCCTGATTTTATTAATTCTTCTCTCTCATGGTAAAGAAGATGAGAATTTTTTCATTGTGTTCGTAAGAAAAAAAATCCAAATACTTTAGATTGCAAAGGAAAAAAAAATAACATCTTTGTTTTCATTTATCGAAGAAAAATTGTCTTTAAAATTTTGTTCAGTTTTAATATTTTGCACATACAATACATAAAATTCTATATTGCATGGGTTTCAATGATTTATTAGTTCTTTTATGTTGTAACGTTTTGTTTATGAAATTATTTGAATATTTTTAAAAGGGTTCCTGAAGTGTTTCTTAAATTATATCATAAAATATTTTTATTTTTGTTGGAACATCGAATAAGTAAGATATATATTAACAAAAAATGAACAATTTTTTTTATTCAAAAATATAATACATATAATTCGAGTGAGATATTATTAAATATTTTTACGTCATTTATTTTTGTAAATTTCGTAAATAAAACATTATAAATGTATTATTCATTATATATGGATATTTTTTTACTTTAGATATGTAACATCTATATGATCCACTAAAAACCTTACAATGTGATTTCAAATTTCATGCTAACATTTTTACTTCAGATGGTTTGTTTTAGCAGTGTAGAAGATAAACCTTATAAGATAACAAAGAAAATAAAGTACCCTAAGGAGCATAATAATTAAGAATTCCCCTAAAGAATTTGCAAAGCAATATCATAAGCACCTAATTACTTGATGCAACCATTAAACTTACTGGTAAATACTTATTAGGATTTGAAGTGATAATTACCTGTTTTGATATGTAATAATAATTACAAGTTGTTAAGCTCGCAATACCAATTAAAGCCCATTAAACAATGCAATTACAATCATTCTCCTGTTTCTGACACATTTCGTGTATGCGATTAATTTACGTTTGCCAATAGTTATTTGGAAATGTAGCATATTAGATCCCTCCGCTAACTAATTACAAATATTCATAAACATCTTATTAAAATTTAGGTTCAGTTTTGAAATAAGTTTGAGTAAAATATAAAGATGGCAATACAAATTATATGAAGCAAATTCCAGCCAATTATTTCTTAATATGTAAAAAAGTGATTAGATTAAAAATAATTCGGCTTAAAATTTTAAACTTCTTGACAAGTAATATTGATAAGAAGTTGCAAGAAAACATTTATATAAAAATGACAAATGTATAATAAATAGAATGGGGGGAAATTTGTCTGAATGTAGACTCAATGTGAAAATAATAATTTCTTATCCTTTTTTTCCTTTTTTTTTTTGCCTATTTGTATCAATGTTCTTTAATCATTATTACACTTTTACAATTTTAGAAGTGTAGGCAAATGTTGCATTTCAACCACAGTAAAATAGTTTAAAAAAATATTTTTTGAAGGGTTATTTCAATTTAATTTATCTTGGTAAAAATTAGTTTAAAATATAAGCAACACTTGGCTCTCTCATATTTAGGTTGTAATATCCATTTTAAAATGTGTTTTGGCTATCGGAATTTGATCATATTCTCATATTTATATGAAATATTTGAAAGAATCTAAACGTTAATTAAAAATAATAATTTTTAGATCTTCTTACATTTAAATTTACTTGTGCGCATTATACGCTGGGTACAAAAATTATAGCTCCAAAAATTAAAAAAAAATTAGTATTAAAAATTATACTTCTACATAGACAGAATACTCTTTATATCAAAGAAACGATATACCTAATTAGTGGGCTGTTTTAATGTAATGAACTTCTTTTAGGAGTAATAATAGTCAACGGCGAATACTAATGCTAAACGTAATCTCTGAAATATAATAAACATAATAAATACATTTGACGTTGACTGTTAAGACGTGTTTAATGGGAAATGAACCAATTGAATTTCGTTTAGACACATTAAGTTAATAACTGTTTAGCAATGTATGGTACCATAAAAGTTAAATATAACACGATTATTACATTGTGTATATTATGCTACGAGGATAATTTTTAAAAAAACAGACATTTTGTGATTAATATATTTTACACATTAATGGTCTTGCAAATATTTTGAGATATTACGCAATTTAGAAGAGATAACTAGTTAGTAAAAAAGTAATTTTTAAATGGGTAACAAAGTATTTTAACTTTCGAATTTGTTATTTTATGATAAAATTAAAGAAAAGCTTTAGGTGCATATCTACGTTTATTTTTATTGCGTAAGAGGAAAGCAGTATATAATGTTTGTAGCAATATCAGTTTTCTATATTTATATACCATATTTATTAAATCTAAGCCACTTGTTTTTCTGGTATTAATGCTGCTGAAAATCGGGCGTGGCTTAGAAACGAAGGCAACACATTTGTTGGATGGTTGAAATTGAATTTCTGCCCCTTTTAAAAGAAAAACTTAACCGTCCATTCTGGCGCCTTGCGTCGATGACTTATCCCATCCCGTAGGAACCGCCACAGAAAAGATACTCGTAGCAAACGTAGCACTATGCAGCGAGAAGGTTAAACTTCGTTACCTGCTCATACTAAGGTGAGGGTTGTATACGCTTTTGTTTAATCTCCTAAATCTCTAAGATATCGGTAACAGCATCAAGACGAGTTCAGTGTGACGTAAATATATAATTTTGTATGCAGAAAAAAAATGAAACAGAACAGCGGCCAATAAAAATTTGACACGGATGAAACAAATATACGTCGATGGCGTAAGCAAAAGAAAAATAGTTGCTTGTAAATGTTAAACCATCTTTAATTATTCCCTTATATTCTTCTATAAGACATTCTTTAAAAAAATGTTGCATTACAAATGCATTCGAAAGCACAGAAAACGATAACATTTTCGAGATCACCTGAGACAATAGGAGAGACGAATCATTTTCGAACCAGGATACTGAAGGTTAGAGTAATTATAGGTTTATGCATGGATTTCAAAATTTTCAATACTGGTAGAATCAATTCATCCCTAACTTCTAAATGTTTCTCACTGATATTTTTTTAAAAAAAAATTCAAGTATCGGATATCGGTGAACCATTTACACACTTTTTATATTTTTTCTTAAAAACATGTATAGAATCGGGGTTGTGGCTTAGAATCGATGACAACATTTTATCCCAAACACACGTTTAGAATTAGGGGTGCAGCTTAGAATCGAGGGCGGCTTAGATTAAAGTAAAAACGGTACTTTTCGATTTATCAATTGCTTGAAAGACTGCTTGTACTAAAAGTACCTAATATGATGAAAAATCCGTCAAAGTTCAGTTTACTCAAAACCAATTTTTCATGAATTATTCATGTTCCGTAAATAGTAAAAGAAAAATTTAAAAGTCTTTACAAAGATCAATTTTAGTTACCATATTCCAATTTTTGAAAATTCTTAAAATATCATTCCATTTTCCATTTGCATAAAGAAAAAAAAACTTAAATAACTGAAGCGTATATTAAGTTTTGTTTGAACTAGTAGATCTCTCTATTAATTTCAAAAGATAGCTGCATTTTGCATAGATATATATTACATATTATAAATTGCATTATAAAAATAACATTATGTATCATATAAAATCATACAACTCGAAAATTAATTGCGCACATGTTGACGAAATACTTTATTACTCTAAGTCAATGAGTAACATACGATACAAATAATTTACACTAAACAAAATTCTAATGCACAAATTATTATGCAATAAATAATGATTAAGTGAATATTCTTATTCGAGGCTAGTTTACTAAATATAAAAACAACTATATGTAAATATAGGCTCTACAAATACAGAATTATAAATCAATCCAAAGTTACAAAATGTTTATTTTAAATTTCCTTCTTACACATTAATTACGGGATAAAAGTGTTTTAAATATGTATGAATGAACTGTTCAGTAAAATAGTCCTGACCAATATTTTAGGACGGCTATCTACACTATGCAGGGTATTGTGCTGATAAAAAATGGGTTAAAGTGTAGTATACCTTTGGCGATATCAAATATTTTTGGCGCCCAAAATCGATCGCCAAGCTACTATACTTACCGATAGATGTCCGGAATCCAGAATTAATTCGTTTTCTCACCATAATATTTGTATAAAAATCGCCAAATCCAAAGAAAAGCCAAATCCAAATCCCTATACTACACTTTAACCAAAAAATGTCTAGAAAATACTCCTCAAATTGTGTTCTAATGCATCCTTGTTACCAAAAGAGTTAGTACCAATTGCATAATTGAAACAACCGAAGTAATGATTTAATTATGTCACAAACCGTTTGTAATTGTTTCAGATAAATAAAATATATAAAAATAATTAGTTTAGGATTTAAGATAAAGGTGCAGACACGTTGTGCATTTCAAAGCTGTTGATATAACCCAAGTGACAAAAAAGGAAGTTATCTCTGTATTTGATGTGTCAAGCAGATCCGTTTGAAAGCATAAGACTAATTGAATAAGCTTGATGAACTTCTTCGTAAATGAACGAAATAATACTTTACTCTAATAAGAAATTATTTTAGGAGAAATGAAAAATTGTTGAGAAATTGGAATACCGTTCATCGATTTCATTTATTAATAGAATGATTTGGGGTGAGTTTTTTTTTTTTTTTTGATGATTTATGTAATCTGTTTTGGTGTTGTTAAGTATTTAATTTTTGAATATACTACATTCTTGATTTGAATTTTCAAACTTTTAAGGTTTTTTTCATTCTATACAACCATTTCAAGGATCGGTGCATATTCTTTGATTTTTTATGGTTGTTTTATTATGCACTAAGTTGCTTTAGCATTTTAATATTTTTGTTATATCTTTCAGAATGCAATTGCGATTAGTTTAATTTTTTTAGGTATTGAAAAAAGAAATATTTTTTTAATTTTAAATTTTTAAATGAAAAATTTTTTTTAAATTTAAATTTTTGAGAATTTGGATATTTCCAGATTAGTTTACCAAGTTGCAATAGGGGGAAGGTTGGCTCCATCAAACTAGTTTAACCCCACTTATCGGTCCTAAGTTCGAGGTTGCACTTGGATATTTTATAAATTTTATCTTATACAATTTTAATTTCGCTTGAAAACGTTGATCTTCATTATTTTTATTCGCCATTGATATTTTGAAATGGGATGTCGTACTCTAGGATTAATATGATTTCGAATATTTGCTTAATTATATTTGTGAGATGTATTTTAAATATATCTAAATATATATACACATATATATATATGTATGTATATATATATATATACAGAGTATTCTGGAATAAGGATTACTTAAAGAATGCTAAAAAAGATATTATGCTATGTAACAATATTTCTATTAACTCTAATGACATTAAAAGCAGTAAATATTTTTCAAGTAAACATCAAAATAGTAAATTCTGCAATAAAAAACTTCACTTTTACAAAAGATGTGGGGACAATAGATGTAAAACTTGTAAAATGATAAATAATGATCAAATCAAAGATAATTCTAAATTTACCTTATGCAAGACATTTAACTGTATTTACTCAATGACATGTAAACTATGTCATTTTAAATATATTGGACAGACTAGTAATAAAACTAATATTAGAATTAATCAACATAGATCAGATACTAAAAACTTTAATAGTATAAAAAATTCAAATAAAATAGAAATTAGACACTTCCATACACATGGTTTTGAAAATGTTGTGCTCAATATTATTAAAGTAGTCCCTTATGTTAAAGATAGACTATGGTGGGAAAATTTCTACATTAAGTATTATAATACAATTTATCCTTATGGACTAAATGTATTATATCTAGGAAAAAATATTCTTAATGCTATTAAACAAAATTCTCAAGATTATTATTACAGTAAAGAAATCAAAAAGACTAATAAAAGAAAAACTAGAGGTAATAGGACTAAAAGGTTAAGCAGAGACGAAAATGTTATTTCAAAAGGTATTAGCGATATATGTAATAGTTTCGAGAACAATTTTAATATAAAGCACATTAAATCTTTCATGTTTGGATTAAGTAAGACAGAAATATGTATTACGGATAATATACTAAATTCAGATAAATTTATAGATAGTCATGCTTTACATATCATAAGAGAAATTCTCAAATTTCTGAAGCATAAACATAAAATAAATGTCAATGTAAATAAAAAATATCAAACAGAATATTGTACATTATTATATATGAATAAATCTTTTGATAATATTAATTTTTCTAGCATTTTTAAAAAACACATGTCAACTTTCCCAATTCAAAATATCACTATTAAAAAGGCTTTTAAATATAATAAAAAAATAGGTAGATCAATTTTTAACTATAATGCACCTATCAAGTAAGAAAATTTAATATGTTATTGTAATGAATTTAAAGAATTCAAAGATAACTATCACCAGCATGTTATTACTGGTGATCTCAATATTGTAAAAGACAATAATCTTAGAGATATAATGAATAAAGGTACTGGTTTTAGACTTATGATATCCAATAATAATAAAATTATCAAAAATCAGTTATATAATGATATTGAGCAATTCATTTACAAAATTGCTATTAAATATAGTATGCCTACAGAGGCATTCACAGAGTTTAAATGTAACATTACAAACAGATTAATAATTATAACTTTAGTACAGATAATAACATCTTTTTTAATGATATTAAAAATCAGATTAAAAAATTACAAAATAAATTTATTATAGTTTATATTGATAAAGTGCCTTGAAATTTTGCCTTCATTTGTAAATACTATTATAGTTTAATGCTCAACAAACATTTTGAAAATAATACAGCTTTTATTAGGTCATCAATTTCTGATAGAGAAATAAATAATCGAATTTTGGCTTTTCATAAACAATTAAAAATACAAATTAATAATAATTTTAAATTTCCACATGTATTTCTTACTCCTAAATTTCATAAAATTTCAGTAAAGTTTAGAACAGTTACTAATGGTTTTAATACATATATCAGCAAATCAGGCAAAATTCTACATGAAATGTTACAAGATACAATAAATAATCTAAAAACTTCAGCCATTCTTAAAAATAGTACAGAACTTATTGCACAAATTAAAGATAAAAAAATATTTTCAGTATTTAGTTTAGATTTTGAAGATCTTTTTAACTCAATTAATATTGATGATATGATAAAAACACTAGTAAAATTACATAAAGATAATTTGTTTAAAAATGTCAAATATGATAGAATTGGTTCTCTACTTAGGTTAGTTCTAAAAGAGAATTATGTTTATCATAATGGTAATTATTATCAACAGATTAAGGGTCTACCACAAGGTGGCCCAGCTAGCAACTGTCTTACCAATTTATATTTACATTATTTTGAAAATAGTTTCACAGACAACTTAGAATTTTATTTTTTTCGTTATATAGATGATATAATCATTTTTGGCAAGGAAGACAACTTTATACCTAATATTAATTTTTATCCACAATATCTTAATTTAATACAGACAAATAGTAACAGTTACGAAGCAAATTTTCTTGATATAGAAATTAAATTAAATGATTATAAAATAGTTACTAATATTTATGATAAACGAGAAGACTTTAATTTCAATATTATAAAAGTACCGCATTTGGAGAGTAATGTGCATGTATCTATATTCAGAAATATTGTTCTTAATTACACACTACGCAATAAACTTCTAGTTTCTAATAAATCAGAAAAAATAAAAAATTATAAACATTTTACTAAATACTGTTTAATTCAAAACTACCCTATTAATTTTATTAATAGATATTTAAATAATGAAATTCTAAATTGTAAGGATTAAATTTCCATAGTTTTAAAAGGTTTATATTATAGATTTATTATTCTTCCTAGATAGTTTTAAATACCCCCAGTTTCTAGTTTTAGATAAAATTACTTTTTTAGAATATATTATAACTTTTAAACCATATTAAGAGTCTAAGATAATGGTAGTATGTTTACATTTCTTATTTTATTATTTCTATTCTTTTCATACTTTTGCTAAGTGCTATTTTTCAGCCATTGTTTTGTTTTGAAATTGTATTTGGGTCCAGAATCTGGCAATAACTTGTTTATTGTACTCAGATTTAGCGCGGGCTCTGCATTTCAGTATGCAATTTTTGGGTAAGTTACCTTTTCCCTTATAATGGATTTAGATTTCCTATCCATTATTTCCAATTGGTATTTGCTAGGTATTATTAACAAAAAAGGTGGAAGGTTGGCTGGCCAAAAAACATGTTCAACCCTACTTTTATACATAAGGATTTTTTTAAAGAAAATTTTATGTATACTAGCTGTCCTAAGTCAGCAATGTTGATAATACTGAAGCATCCATTCTTTTATATTTTACTGTGTTATTTCAATCTTTCATATCTCCTTCTAAATTCTGTTGTCTTGTTATCTGGCAATTGATATTCTTTTAAGTATTAATCATGTAATTCATCTCTCTCTTGTAGAGAAATTTTGAATATATATATATATATATATATATAGTTTGAAATAAGCATGGTTTAGAATTGTTAGCAGACGCTCTATAAGGAATGGTACAACACAATGCAGCATGAATTACTTAATTCCTTATTGAAGAATAATTTCTAATTATTGTTGTATAGCATATTGAATAATACCTTGTTTTATTACACTATTGTTGACAAGCGATTCTTTACAAACAATGGTTATAATTACTAGGCAACTCGAGATAGAAAGTATTTTGAATTATTGTTGCACGTTTTCACAGGGAGGAATCAACGTAAATTCATGATGCAGATTAAATGACTATTAGAACAAACAATTTTGTACTCCGAATCATTCCAATGATATTGCAAACATAAATTACTGTTGGTGGGTGCAATTTTAAGAATTTTTTTTCAACATTGCTTTATCAGAACAGCTTACCATTGGTATTGTAGGTAAGTAATTTGTATCAGCAATCTACCATATTTTTGACTCAACATATCACTTACATTTTATACACTACCTTGCTACGTAAAAAGAAATAAACTTTTTCCTTGTATGACTTCAAATTTTGTCCCATGTGTACTTTTTATCGTGTTGACTTTTTTTTGCCAGATTTTGATTATTTATAAATAAATTTAATAAACATTTATACTTTTTAACAATAACTTGCAACACATTGAAATAATGCTCACAGCTCCTGTGAAAATAAAGATTAGTAGATGTAAAAATATGAAAATGTGTTTAAAAATAAACAAATATGCACAATAGAACAGTTTGTTATATAGCACAGTGTGGCGCTTATGGGTAACTGCACAGGCAAATTTCTAATCATTTTGGATGTAAATTTACCAATGAAGAATAAACTATTTTCGCCATTTTTTTTCTTTGTTGAAGAAGTGAACTAAACTAGGATTTTAGCCAGAACTATTTATAATAGAGATGTCATTACAAAAAGCTAGGCCTATATTTAGACGTCTTGAATAGCCTTTTGACTCAGTGAAGTTCTTTTTTCAGTTTAAGACTGCTTCATATTTATTTTTAATGATGTTTATTTTATGAGCTACAAGGTTGATTTTGAGGTAGTACATGTTGATTGCTAAGTTGATTTTTTCAGTTTACATGTAATAGTGAAACCATAGCGATAAGACGGAGATCCAAATTTACAAAATCTGATTTACTGAGGCTATTGGTGATAATGGTGTGCACTTCGAAACTATTCTAAATTTGCTTACATTTGTAACTCACAGTTAAAGAGACTTCATATTTTCTGCATAGCTCTTACAATATAAAATAAATGTTTTTACATTATCTAGGATTTTAACTGCTGATTGACTTTGTAATGTATGAACTAGTTAATTGGTTTCAGAAAAATGATATTGAAACTGGTCAATTCCAAGTTATTTTTCTATTTTTAATCATTTAATATATTTATTTAAATTGATCAGTACTTTCCTCTTCTTCCTTTGTGTGTTGTTACCTGCGAAGAAAATTACATGTTTAAATTAATAAAAGTTAAAAAACATTGAATTAAATCAATTTTATAAACATTTATAATTGTCACATACATACAAATCATGAACTATATTGTTGGTACAGATTTTTTTCTTCTCTAGAAAAGATGTTCTAAGAATAATTCGACCGGTTAGTAATCGGTGAATATAACCTCGATTTATTAAAGCTTTTATCCACATCATTTGGTTTGACTTAAAGCTGTACTTGACTTGGATAATACCCAATAATATGAAATCAAGTTTAAATGAACATTTTTCAATACATTAAATTAAGGCTCAAATTCCATTTTGTAACTAATATAGTATTTAAAATATTGAAAACATTGTTTTTATTAGTTACGTAGATAGTATTCCACTTATTTTCGTTTATTAATACTATGGGCTCTGAAAAAAATGCTTTATACTTTTATCTTTGTTAATTAGCCACCAATAGAACTATATTTCATCCAAGCTCATCAAATACTTTCTTCCAAAATTTGTTTATTTGTAAAAATTCACGTTGGCTTTCACACCAATAATGAACTGAATTTTAAGAGAACATTATATTAATGAAAAATGTCTTTATAAAACGTTTTATTAGATTCAAATATACTTCTAATAACATAAAATCTTTGCAGCTAAAAGTAGTTTTTGTTTTTTTTGTTTTTTTGTAGAGTGCAATTAAAATATTTTCTTTCAAAGACGTTAAATGAGGTGCCATTCATTATGAAAGTCTTTTCCAATTTACTATGAATATCTTCATCAAGAGCAAGTGATCACTATTCAATATTAGTAGAAAATTAACATTATCTATATAATTGGACAATTAAAACTTAATTTAAAAATTTAAGAAAGCTTATTATTTTTTAAAGTTAATGAATTATTATTATTATTATTATTAAGTTAAGATTAATTAAAAAGAAAATGCCTTAGAAATCAACTCAATTAATCTTGTAAAAAAATTTATTATTCAATCATATATAAGAAATGATGACATATTTTTCCTGCTGTAAGGATAACTGAATGACCCATCAAAGGTGACATTTTTTGAATGGTTGTACCATTTAATAAGTTCTATGTTACGTGGGTTATAACAGTGGTTTCTGTGTGCAAGCTTTGTCGACTTATGGTAACCTTAAAGCTAGTAGGTGTTAGGAGAAAAACGTATCCCCCCTAGTGGAATGTTGCTTAAAATAATATTTAAAGTAAATGAACGTATTACATAAATGCTTTATGAAAAAAAAATGAAAGGATTATGCTTTTATTAATTTTTTCACAAAGTTGTAATTTACTCATTAATAGCTTTAATTCATATTCTAGGGGGTCATCTACCCATGCGATATATTAATGTGCTTGCATTTCTTCGCACCGATTGTCGAAGCCTTGTTCTATTGACGTTATCTGCAGTATTATTTCATCATCTGCATTTTAATATGATTCAAAATTTTGTTTTTCTTGCCAAGTGTTGAGAAGGAGTGGGGTGTTCACTTAAATACGCTGTTTCGAAAGTGGCATCCAGTCTGTTTGAGAAACATTCTGTGTATTCAGCATGGATATGCAGCCCAAAATTTTGGATTTAGATTTTATGACCAAATATATTGATGGGTCGATAAATTGTTCCCTCCCCTTCATTGACAGACCTTCATATTTATCGTAGTACTTGAAAAATTTTTTATCCATCCCTGCTTAGTTTTTTCTTCCTTTTTCTCCAATTGAAAAGTATAAAATTATATCTTTTTCAATTATATACTTTTTGCAACCGTATGGAGAATTGAGTTATTTTTAAATAAAAAATAATCTGTTTGGTTTGCATTATTTTTTGTCATATTAAAACCAGAAGTAAAATTTTAAAAATAATCATTCAATTTTTTTTCTTTTATTTTTTATATTGTGTATATTTAGTCTTTGAAGGAATATGTTTACTTCATTTAGAATGTCAAACATGTCTGATAAATGGGAAAGACATTGTAACTATATTTCATCACAATTTTGGGGCCATAATCAAAACTTCGTTCGCTTAAAAATAATCTTTTTACTCAAAAAGTCGGGTCAACTGTTTTCCTTTCGTATTTTCAAAATATGCTCTACGTATTTTACATAGTAACTTAAAATAATTTAGAGAACGCAGTTCAATCATACATACATATAAATTTTTTGAACAATATGTGGCAAACATATTGTGTTTGAAATCATTTCATTACTTTACAAATAATGTTTTTTGTTACATTCATTTCTGTAAACATTTTTCGTTCACTCACGTAGAGAGCTTTCACCAACGTCAAACATCCTTCCTATAGAGCTATTTCTACTTTCTCTTACAAATTGAATCCCTTTGATTTTGAAACCAGCACTGTGTTTGCTTCGTTTCGCAACACCCTATTCACTGCACAAAGGAACACTATGATTTGAATTGGATATGATATAGAGAGCTTTAAAAGTCTCAAGAACGTTCAGATATTCTTTAAGAAAAAATGTTCCCCTTGTATGTCACATTGCAGGGAAAAAAGAAACAAGTCTGTAGAAATACACGGGGAATTCTTGTACATCATGCCACCGAATTTGTCTTCATCTCTTTTTTGTGCCTTAGGGTTATAAATCTAGAAGTATATCATTGTTCCAAAACTCGGGGCAGTATTTCGATAAAATGATTTCAAAATACAAGCGCATTTCATTTCAAGTATCATCTTAAAAAGAGGGCAGGGGGTGGGGTGTTACTTACCCAATATTCCTAAAATGCTTCAAGATACAATTTTGAAAGTATGGGTACACGTAATACGACAGAATGTACACTATATAAAAAGTAAAGGTGAACAATTCAATCTATACAAATAAATAAAATTGAAGTGTCTGTTTGTCATTTCAAATTAGCAGCTTTTTACTAAATGCATTTAAAGGTATATTCGGTACTTATATCAAAAAATCAATTTTTAAAATTTTTGCCTGTCTGTCTGTCTGTTTGTTCCGGCTAATCTCGGAAACGGCTGGTGCGATTTTAAAAATTCTTTCACTAATGGAAAGCTACATTATCATTGAGTAACATAAGATATATTTTATCTCCATATTCTTACGAGAATGGAAACTATGCGGGTAAAACGTTGACGTTGCTTACTCCCCGCGAAGTTGGCGCAAAATTATGCATTTGGTCAATAATGGAAATTTTAATAAAAATGTTCTCCCATTTGTAAAAATAACTGAAACATAGTGTAATTTAGCATCTTTACAAAAAGTAATTTTTTAAATGTTTTTTTTTATTAAACGTCTAACGTTTATTACGTTACGTTTGTTAAATCTCAAATTCAAACTTTGAGAAATATCGCCAAGTTGGCTGAGAAGTTCTTTATTCCGACAATCCCGAATATTTTAATGCAAATTTTCTCCCACTTTTTAAAGAGGGAAACGAAATAAAGTTTTAGCTAATTGAGCACGCGTGTTATTGAAAATTCTGTGGTAATATTAATTGACAGTTTTTCATAAAAATTTTGGTTACTTTAGTAGTTTTGATTAGTTTGATTAGTTTTGAAAGTATTTATTACTTCGAATTTTTTTAAACATAATTATACAATATTCATATTTTCCACAAAAGTTTTCACTTATACTGAACCTAGATATTTTAAATGAAGATATTACTTTGAAGATATATTATGGAGACATCCATACAATGTCACTCGCGGAAGGAGGAGTGAGCTTTACGCAATACTTATTTTCCTCTTCGGTCTTTCTAATCCTCAAACCTTTTGGAATAAGTACAAAGACTACATGGCGGAAGATATTTTGCGGCGAAAAACAACTAAATATGCCTTTCAATGAACACATCTGCAACGAAATGCAATAAAGTTTTTCAGAATGATTAGGAAGAAGTTGCATCATTTTGGAATGATTAGCCCTAAGCGTGTCGACGGAAATGGCTTTGATAATGAAATTACTTGAGAATTTAACTACGATTTTATAGCATTGCAACATCAAGTAACAGAATTTATCCCTCAATTGACTCCAGAACAAAGTCACGTTTTCCAACAACTGTTACGCAAAATAGATTCCGGCAATGGTGCACTCTTTTTTCTCGAAGCCCCTGGAGAAACAGGAAAAACGTTTTTGCTAAACTTATTATTAATGACCATCAGAAAAAGCCAGAAGATAGCAGTTGCTATGGCTTCTTCTAGTATAGCCGCGACTTTACTGACCAACAGTCGTACTGCACATTCCGTTTTAAAAATTTCGCTTAATCTTGCATTTGAAGATTCACTCATCTGAAGTTTCAGGAAAAATAGCTCTCAAGGCTGAATGCTTCCACAATGTAAGCTTTTACTGTGGGATGAAAGTACAATGTCTCACAAGAAAGTTATAGACGCGTTAAATTGGACTCTTCAGGATTTACGAGAGAGTACAGATATTATACGAGGAATGGTAGTTTTATTATATATTAGCTGGTGAATTCAAGCTTATGGGGAAAAGCTGAAAAATTCAGTCTGAAAGTGAATATGAGAGTGCATCTTCATAATGACGTAGATTCGGAACACTATACAGAGACGCAATTAAAAATCGGTTATGGATGTTTGGACGTAAATGCTGGTTGTTATATTTTACTTTCAGAGAATTTTGTAATGTAGAAGAAAATGATGTAAATCTTATTGCTCAAATTTACCCGGGATTGCAAAGAAATTTAAATTGGGATCAGTGGTTGCGCCCAAGATCAATATTGGCACCCAACAATGGCATTGTCCATAAAATACACATTGCAAATTTAAATGACGTGTGGGGGAGGGTTGAATTGAAGAAATATTTAGCAATGAATACAACATAGACAAAGAACAAAATACTTCATATCCCACAGAGTTCTTAAATTCACTTGAACTTTCAGGTGTACCCTCACATAAACTTCAATTAAAAATAAGTGTACCAGTTATGCAAAATCTCGATGCTCCTCGACTATGTAAAGGAACGAGGCTTTGGATCACAAAACTGATGCAGAATATAATTGGTGCCAATATTTTAACATATGTCATGAAAAGGGATAGTGTTATTATACCTCGAATTCCAAGTATCTCCACTGACCTACCGTTTCAACTCAAACGATTTCAATATCCCCAGTTTTAATGTTGCTGTTAAGAAAGCTCACATTTCAGGAAGCAGGGGTGCATTTGGAAAAGCAATGTTTTTCCCATGGCCAACTATATGTAGCATGATCGGTGTGTTCAATGCCCAAATCATCACATATTTGCAACTGACGGAAGAACATATAATATGGTATACAGTAGCATCTTAGAATAATATTCTATTTTGAGTTCTTTTAAAGAGGAATTATATAGTAAACGTAGATACTTTCGATTTTTTAAAAATATTAATAGCTACCGTTATTGAATATTTGTTGTTAATTGTTATAAGAAATTACGTTTTCAGTTTTTTTAAACCAAGAACAATTATAAAATTTTTAGATTTTATTATTTCCGGTCAGTAACAAAATTACCATATTATATTATTTACTTTCTAATGATAAAGATTACGACTTGGACAGTTATTTAAATACATCAACGCGAGCGGAGCCGCGGGTAAAAGATAGTTGTAAAATTAAAATGCAATAATATGCCTATTAGTGCACAATGTTTAGTATGATATTGCATAAAATCTTAAGAGGTTTGAAAATAAAGATATAGTTACATTTTACAGTTGAAACACACAACTAAGCAATTTTTGTCTTTTCTGAAGAAAAAATAATACTTGGATTTAATAAAAATGACTCCGACGTAAAATTTCCAGAAATTACTCACTTTATTTCATACAAAAAAGTGTGATCATATGCCATTCTTTTCATTCACTTTCAAACATATCATAAAAAAACAAATGCGCTTTTCATCACTTTTATTAAGGCTAATCTACGCCATAGTGAATATCTTATAATGGCTCCCGATCTCACATATTTAAAAAAAAAGTGAAAATCCTAAGAAAAATTACTAAAATTACTAATTAAGCTGCTCCAGCACTTTTTTTTTAAGTCCCTGCCCATCTCATAGAACGGGAGACCCGTATTGAAAACACTTGCGTAATTCTATTTCTTCTAAACATTTATAATTTTCTTTTTCGAATTTTCATTTCATTTTTAAGACGAACACAGAGCAATGAGGTTTTCTTTCCGCAGATAATAGTGCATGCCCACACAAACTCTAAAAATCAAAATTATTTCATTGGTTACAAATTCATGAGAATTAAATCCGATCCAGCATTCTTGTGATATTCTTGGTAGATGTATTCCACTTGGTTCAAGCTGAAGGAGCTTAAAATCATCATGAGAGTGAAATAAGCTGCCTACATTCTCTGCGGCAGTTTAATGCAGAATATGTACATTATATGAAAGGAGAATTAGAATACCAAGGCATTTCTTACCGAGTGATTTATGTATTATTACTCCGTGGCTACTCTAACGGTATAGTCCTCGTCTTAAAATGATGACAGACGTTATCCAGTCGCCTGAGAGAGTCATAGTGATACTGAAAACCCAACATGTAGAAGCGCTGCTACACATTTAATCTATCCAAATTTAACGTACTCAGGTTGGCGAGATATGGGGATGTGATGTGGAAGGGTAACGGCTCTTGTGAAAAAATTCGTCGCCCTCTTTTAACTTAAAAGTGTGGCATACATTTAAAAAATCAAGCTCCTATTCTTCGGAGTAGAAGAAAAAAAATTTGTGGCTTGTTAAATTATTCCAAGAAGCAGATTTTAAAATTTTATTTTTGTTGCATTTTAACACAAGTGGAAGTATTCGTAAAACCTGCCATTTATCCAAAATATATGCAGCGTTTTATTTATTTAATCAAACATAATTAGTATATTACAAAATATTCTAAAAAATAAGTTTGTTCCTTATTAGTTTTAGACACAGTGTATATTAGTATTTATAATTCAGTGCATATATTTAACTATTTTGCTCATAATTTTTCAGTATATGAGTCACACAAATTACGTTACTCTTAATAAAAATCAAATTACTTACATACATTTTATTTTCAAAAGGATAGGAAAGTAATAGAAATGTACAATATCAATATTTAAATATGTTTATTAATATAGATATCAGGTTGTTCATTTTCTACAGTAATAATTTGTTATTTACCTCATTTAGATGTAAAGGCGGCTTCCTACAATGTACCTATTATTTAACTTGCCACGAAATTATTAATTATTTATGAATAAACTTTGAATGGATAAACTACAACTGGGAATTCCGCATTGTGAAACATGTTCCATTACAATGATTATTTATTCTAATGTATAACATTTATTAGTTGCAAATAAAACACTATCTATAAATGTCAAAATGTGAAAGCAGGGTTTGGGAAGTACTGTTGGATGTTCTTATAAGAGCGAACATTTTTTAATCCATGGACAATATTTATTGAATTTTTTTAAGAAAAACCTAATAAATAATAGGGGCTAATTTATTAAACTGACTCTTACAAAATACAACTGCTAAATAATTACAAATTCAGAAACATTAGACATTTTTCGTTAGATAATTCCCCGGATAGTTTTTGAAAATGTGCTGTAGATATTGAAATGAATTAATAATTTGGAGTACGAAATAAATTGTGATAACAATTCATATCTACGTAATTTCTTTTTTCTAGAAAATGTTTTTATAAAATAATATAGTAAACGATATGCCAGCAAACTAATTATAATAAACTGCAAAAAAATGGGCCGCCTCATCCCTTTAGAATTATTAATTACACGAATTAAACATTTAAAACAGCAGTGAGGTAGTGATTAAGTCTTCAGAATTCCATATTTTAAAGAAAAATATTTTAATTTGTGTAATTATGAGCAAGTGCTGCATAATTCATACTATAACTTAAATAAAAGATTTACCGTGATATAAAATACCACAATCAAAACAACTATTTCAAAAGAAATATAATTTCTTGTAAATTTAATTTCTATGATCCTATGTTTGTAAAAGAGAAGGTTTCAGATATTAATATTTTTATTTTATCAGACAAAAATGAAATTAAGAATAATTGGATTTAAAAAGAAATGGGACGGTAAAATCTTCTGATTCTCACCTCTGTAATATACCTTTGTTAATGATAGAACTTTTTATACGAAGAAGGATTTAACAATTTTATCAATTAATAATCTTATACATAAAAATATATCATTTCAAATGAAAAACAAATTAATAAAGAATAAACATTATTTTCTTACGTCTACTGGAATAGTGAAAAACCGTGAAATAGAGATTTAATTAGGAACACAAAATATTAAACATTCCCTTCTGCCTTGATCTCTTATTTGAAATAAAAAATGTGTTATTTCATTTCACCTTTTTGTACAATTTCTCTGATATTATTAATGATTTTTTTAAAATTATTGATAATATGCCCTGTTATAATATCCCCTGATATTTCCCCATCATATATTAGTATTATTTATGACAACTACTTTTCACTATATGTGCAAATGGGCGCTTATTGTCTTATACATTACAACTATATGTGTTAAATACGCTACATAACTGCTCTACTGGGAAATATTTCCAGGAAAACATAACATTCAGCTCCTAATGAAAAGTAAATATCAATTTATACGATTGGAAGCAGCTGAACCAATATTTTATTAAGATTTTTAATGCGCATTTTAATGTTTCAGGATATACTAAATCACATAAGAAAATGGAATGGAATTTGATCAATATGAAACTAGAATCTGGACTTACAAGAAAATAACTAATTTAGTAATCATTAAACTTCACACGATGGGAGATAGATATATCAAATGAAAGGAAAAATTTCTTAAAGGAAATTAGAGTTTCAAAAATCCTTCTTTCCCATCTTGACGGCTTTTGAACATAATGTTGTCCTTTAAACCTGTGAAAGTCAATTTATCGCTGAAATCGTCATGTTTACAGGGGTATAAATGATCTCTATCTACCTATCTTAATAATGTTCCAGTACACAGAAGTTTAACAGCACATTACCTTGTTGCCACTGTCTGACAGCAAGATACTGTGCTCCAATGGAGTACGAAACCCTAAGACTTTCCACGATGTATTTCGATCCTTTTCATTACAGTTTGATGTCATTTTTTTAGGTTTAGATATTTTCAGAACATTAGGGGAATTGAAGGGAATCATGTATTTCTGCCACAGTAGCATATTACAATTTTATCTTTCTGAATGTTTGAGTTTATTCATCTCTCACTCTTATTTGTAAGAGCAGACCTAAACTTGAAAAAAAAATGTTGCTCCAAGCTGTATTGAAAAGGATCGAGATCCAATATTTGGTAAATTTTTCACAGACGTACATGTAATAAAATGAAAACAGGATGAGTTATCTGATTAAAGAAAAACTGCCCAACAGATAAAGTTTAAGAAAATGGTTAAAGTCCCAATGCTTCTTTATCCGTTTCTGTAACAAATAGAAGGAAATGTAACTAAAATACGAACTCTTTGACAAAAAAAAGTTTTACTTCTCTTATAGAAATACTGACGAAATTTTCGTTCCATTGTATTTGTTACGGTGTCTAAATAAAATTCGAGTTCTTTTTAAAGTAGCTAGTGAAAAAAAGAATTGTTTATTCTTTCAAAGAAAGATTGTATCTATTTGTTACTAGAGCAATTATTTAGGATGTTAAGTTTGCCAATGTGGACGAAAGTTCTTTGATTAGTACATTATTCAGTACTTAATGTTTTGTTCATTTTATCTGGATGTAATTCTACACTTGGCGTGGGTGAAGCGACTCTTGTTTTCCCTGCAAGGATCGTAATACATGGGAATGGGAATTTTTTAAATAATGGTACGAACGTATGATTCTTCGTATAGCTGTTTTTAATTATCAATTGGTTTTAGTTAAACGGAGGATAGCACATACCATCTTTTTATATGAAGACTTGGTACGTTGCTTCGCAAATAAGCATTAGTTTTTGGATTGTATTAATTATCCACTTAGTTTAAAAACTACTTTGAAAACTTTTAGATTATTCAACAAAAATTGTTTTTATATTTAATTTTGATTGATATATTTGTGATTAAAAATATTTTTATTATCATTCTAAGAAAACATATTTTTATTATTATTCTAAGAAAAAATATTTTAACTTTAATCTTTAGTATAAATTAATCTATTATACTTTCTGCACACACTAATAAAGAAACCCATAAAATACCATTTAAGGAAGTTTCACGTAAAGCAGCTTTTCTCAAACTGTAGTGTGTGCCCCCCAGGATGGTGTGATAAATTTATGTGGGGGGAGGCGCGAACATATCAAAAAGTCAAAAACAAAAGATTATTTTTAAGGAAAGATTATTTTTACAAATTAAAGATCTAAATATCTTAATTTGTATTTTATATTTAGCTACATTCTTTACATAATCAACTTTCGATTGATATAACGCTTTTGTATGCCTAAAAATTAGAACCTGGAAAAAACTTCATTTGAAAAATGTTAACAAATTAAGTAACTCGTGATTACCCCCCTTTTTATATAAAAAAAAAGCTAAAAAAAGCTTTTCTACGTAGAAAAGTTTTTTTTAAAAAAAGTGAAATGATACTTAGAAAAAAAAAGAGTGGCAAATAAAGTAGAATACTTTTGAAATATTATATTAATGTATTTTTTTTTTCTTTTGAGAAGTGCGTATGAATTTTTTTTAATTAAGGCATTTTATACTAATTTTTCATAATTTCATTTCACATTCATTATATATTTTTTATAAAAATGTTCAATTTCAATATTGTGGAAACTAAAAATTTGAAAAATTTCTGTTATGACAAAAATAAATTTTTTTATGATATTCTTTGAGTTTTCTTATGCAATTATTATTCATTAAAAAGATAATTTATAAAGTTTATGGGTTAAATTAATGTGAAAATGCTACTATTTTTAAGAAAAATATTTAGCTAATTATTTAAAGGGATAGTTTATTTTTTAATTATAATATTTTTTTTTTAGATTTATAATTTTTAAAATGTTTTTTTTTTATCAGTTTGAGTTTTCTTGCAATCAAAATGCTTCTCCTTCCATAATTATTTACCAATCACTTCCATTTTTTTCCTGCGTGTTACATGAACTGCATGTAACAAATTAGGAATCAATTTTGCTATCAAATTAATACTTAAAATTAAAAAAATAGCTTTTATGTTGAAAAAATAAAATTTGGCTTTTTTGTTAAATTTTAGCATACATACCAACATTTTATTTTTTTCTCCAAAACAAATTAAGTTATTGTAAATTCAATTTCTAAAATTGTTTAAAACATCCTTAAGAATAGTAGAAAAAATTCCAGGTCAAAAAATAAATAATTATACAGCAGGAGTACATTTTTAAATTTTCCGTACTGTCTTGAAAAAACATAAATTTTTAAAATTGTGTGAATTGTATTTACAAAATTGCATCTCGTATCATTTTCTGGAATAGATACATTTTTTGAAATGTTAAATATAATTTTTAAAAACCTAAATCAAAAAAAAAAAATTGAAAAGGTGCTAAGATCCCTTAAAAAAATTAGATTTACTGAAAGGAAGCGAACAAAATACTCTCGGACATAATAAAAAATAAAATACGCATTTACACTGATGTAATACACTTATAAATGTATCAATAATGCACAATATATTTGATAATTAATTTAAAAGCACTAAGTTAAGAACAAGTTTAATAATTACCAGTGACTCTCAAAGGTTTGCATTTATACAATTATGTACAAAATTTAACACTTAACTTGATATTTTGTGAAGTTTGATTAAAGTGGTGTTGTAGATTTAGCGTGAAAGTATATTATTATTGAATACAATACATTGTTATTTATGGAGAGGGGGGTGATGAAAATTATGATTGAAAATTGGGTCGCGAATGTTGTAACTTTTAGAAACACTGACTTAAAGAATAAACACAATGCTGCTCCATAACTGAATTGAAGATATTATTACTAACAGCAAAGTTTTATAGCAGTTTCATCTAGAAATAAGGATGAACAAGTTTAAAAAGAACAAGCACATAACTAAATCAATCTATTTACATTATTTTATAAATACTTGACATATGTTTTCAAGAGGTTCGTACAGAAAGTTATAATAATCAATCAAGATTTCTGACAAGATAAAACAAAACTTTTACTTATAAGAAAATCATTAAAATGAAATATTTTTTTTATTGAAAATACTGAATATACAAATACAAATGTTTTAAAATATTCCCAATAGGTCCTCAGATAATACTTTACATACATTACATCAAATATAATGAAACTTCACATTAAAAATCAAAGTATGTTATTGTATACTGTGCAACTTTGATGTTACGTATAATGTATTATAAATGATTTTTGCTTAATTTTATATTACTTAATCATTAATGAATCAGAGATTATCAATGTATCATTTTTGTAATACCCTATTTATTTAAAAAATTAGATTCTATAATTATATTGTAACTGTTTTAAGTTAAGACAATAATTACTTAGTTATTCATTTTACACCTTTGTATTTAAGTGATTATAATGAGACATATAGGGGGACATTTAATAAATGCAAGTAAACACAATAATCAATAAGGTTTTAGTGTGATTGAATCAAAGAGAAACAACAATGATTATTAATAAAAATAAACGCGGGTACAAAAATATTTTTTTTATAATTTAATACATAAGAATATAAATATAAATTTACGAGAAATATTTGAAAAATATAAATTTTTTGCATCCATCAAATTTTTTTGTTGAAATTATTCATACTTCTTGGTCTAAAATGCATGCAAATTGTTCCGACTATCCATCACACAAATGAGAATTTCCCTACGAAGTCGATTCACCACGAAATATATTAAGGAGCTTAGCACAGCAGTTTTGGAAGAAAGGCATCATTAGAATATCAGAATACGAGCTTGAATTGTCAAGCAAACCATAATTTGCTGCTTCGGCGTTATTTTATCTGTTCTCCGAGAGTAAACAAATAAGGAATTGTGACTTACCAAGTTTCTCCACCCATTTGTCAAACTCATTTGTTATTCAGTGCTTATTCCCGTAAGGAAAAGCAAATGACGCTGTAATGAGATAAATGAGTTCTAAGAATATAAATCTTTTCATAAAAATATTTTTTCTAGATATGCACATTAGAGATATGAGATTTATTTCAACGAAAAATGCATGACTTTTTAGAATTTTTTTATTACACTTATAATTAATTACATGGGTATATTTTGTAGAATTAATTTTATCAAATATGCATAGTTGTAATTTATTAGTTGTTTTAAAGTGCAGAAAAGGTCAAACCAATTCACAAGCATATTTTTTTTGAGTAAATGTTAAAATATTATGGAACTCTTTTATAGTTGAAATATATTTTTTAATACTAAACTAATAATCCACTCGGATAAATCTACACAATCAAACATTCAAAAATCTCACAAATATAGAAAAAAAACAATTCGAATTCGTAATCAAAACTTTGCATTATAAAAACGAAATGCAGTCACTGTCAAATGTTTCACTGTAATTTTGCATCCTTGCATCATCCTTATGAAATTTTGAAAAAAAATCCTTCAGTAGTTTCTAGAGATTTCCCGTAACCTAATAATCCTATAGACCATAGGTACTCAACGTTTTGAGGCTTTCAGGGGGGCAGTAAATTCCCCCCGAGGAAATTAGGGGGCGTTGAAATGGCAGGGCTTGGGCCTATTAACCAAATATAGTCTAAAAAAATTTTAAAAAACACGCTGATTATGTACTAACAAAGTAAACTTTAATTCTGTTTACCTTATGTTGATTGTATGTATTTAAATCCTTTCTATATCCCATGTCCTGAAATTTACATATTTCGATAGTTCGGGAAGTGGATGAAAAATAAAGGATTATATTACATTCAGACCTACATTAAAGTGAATGATATAGTGTATTTTAATTTCTGTAGTGTACGTGTTGTCTTTGTCTGTGACAGTAGGAGAAATGTTTCGTCCACTGCATTTCATTGCATATATTATCCATAAACATAATTAAATATTTTAACCAGGAATTAACATGCGATTTTTCATAAAGACTGAAACGGTCAATTTATATTTATTTTGAAAGCAACAGTTCATTTGAATTACTTCGTATCATCAAAACCCCTGCATCTCTTTACAACAGGCAAACTGAAACTTTGTGATAACTATCTTTTAAATAGAGAAGAAATTCAGTAGCGTTGATATTCCAATAATATTATATCTGATTAAAATATATATTACGCATTTAAATACATTTGTGGGAATATGTATTTCAGATTCGGAAGTAAAAAAATTGGGACATTTTAGAAAAAAAATTATATTAAAAAATATATTTTCTACTAGTAATAGGATATTTTTTCACCATGTATTATGCACACTCTTATTTCTCTACAGTGAGAAGGGGCGTTATCGAAATACTTACTAGAAAAGAAGGGTGGTATCGAAATATTTACTAAAAAAGGGGATGCCAGTTCAAAAAAAGGTTGAGAACCTATGATGTAGACTATCCTAGGGACAATGCTTTTTCATTCAAATTTGTCGGCCAAATCTGTCACCAAAATTAATTAAATTTGTAGTTATAATGAAATAATGATATGTTTTAAAACAAAACGATTTCCCCGGGGACAATATCTTTCCTGCATAGAAAAGAAAATAGTCCGAAATTTGCGAAGTGATGCTGTGTAGTGTAATTTAGGAAAATATTTCAATCTATGCGTCTAGTACCATTTAAAGTTAAAATTTCGGGAAAAGTTAAAAGTTTTCAGAAAATATCAAATTTGTGTGTGGGATTCCATTTTTGTAAAGAAAACTTCAGCCTCTCAGATTGCCATTAAAATGACTACACGGAATCGTTTAAACGATGGATTGTGATAAAAACCCATTGTTAATCTAGAATTTGGGCAGTCAGAGGTAGCATGTTCATATATGGTAGACATTTGAAGTCGCATATAGTGGTCTCCAAATTATGGAAACAATTTCAAACATCGAGTACGATCACTGCACAAAGTCGCCCCAGAAAGATCACTATTTAGCTTTAAATACATGGCGACATAGACAGCTGCCACAAGACCTCCCTGTTAAGTTTGGAACAATGGTATACAGACAAGCCGTATGCAGACAGCTAGCAAAGAGGTATTCCTTATGCCCCGTACTGCCTCTTAACCCGCGGTCACTTGTGCCTGTTTTTGCTACCGTCATTACTCGCGGGTGTAGAGAATACCCCAAACTTTAAACACGTGTATTAAAGGATGGAAAAAAATTAAGTCAATTATTATACATATTTATAAAGTACAAGATGTTTTCTGTATTATGCAAATAAAATTATTTAATTTATTGCACACAAATAAGACTAATATTAATTTAAACTAAATCTACAAAATTTTCATTTTAAAACATATAGTTTTATATTTTTTTCATAAAACACAAGTAAAACGTTTTTTCCAGTAATAAACTTACTTTGTAATTAATGTTAGAATAGTAGAAAGTAGAAAAAAAACTATTTTAATCATTTTCCAAACATTCTGAGTGGACTGTATTCATATGCTTTAAGCGAATATTTGTTTCACATTGAAGGCAAACATAATTGGTTTTTACATCTTTTACCCATGGACAAACAGTGCAGAGCCCCTTTTTTGGTGAATTAATGCTCTTTTTACTATCTTCTGTGTCAGTAAGGCTTCTTTTGAATTTTTTGTCAATTATTTGCTTCCGTGAATTTATTTGTTGTTTCTTGCTCAAAGTTTCTTCCAATTCTTGTGCCGTTCCATGAGATGAACAAATTGTTTAATATGGTGCTCTTCTGAAACTACACATTCTTCAAAATAACTTAGTTCATCCTCAGAATCTGTCGATACAGTATCTAATAGACGACCGAGTCCTTGTTGCTCCCTTTCCCATGGAATTTTTAGTGTAATTTTTGAAAAACGTTTTAAAGAATTTTAACAAAAAATAATATTTTAGAATTTTTTTAAAGTTTTATATTATTTTTATATAACAATTATTGAAATTCTAAATAATATATCCATGCATATTAATATACTAGAAAATAAAATTTTAACGGAAAGAGTGAAACACTTACCCTATTTTAGATGCTTCGAGTACGAAAATATAACTCAATCACTCGCGGGGTGCTCTCAGCACCCCAGATAAACTTTTGAAGGTCATTACGTTTCAATCGTCCGAGTGAGAGTTATTGCAACAGACCTGAAGGTTCAATGACCCAAAATGTGCAGCTATAAAAAAAATCGTAGTTCTGCGCATTCTTTGTGGAATTCTAGGAAGCATTTCTTGTTGCTGAGGTGTACACAGCACCCCATGCGAGTGATCGCGGGTTAAGCAGTTCCGCATAATTCTTAGAATCATGAACATCACTCTTGAATAGAGCAAGAATGGTGCCTCGCCCTCTTCAGTGATGAATCGTGATTCAGTCAGCAAAGCGTTTCTCAACGAATTTTCATCTTGAAAAACATTATCATCCAATAAACATTAGAGAAAGCGATCACTTTGGTGGTATTGGCATCCTTATATGAAAAAGGTTAAGATAATATGGTCAGATGAATCGTCATTCATTCTATTTCAGACAACCTGATGTGTTTATGTCTGGAGAACGCCCAGAGAAGCGTTTAATCCTAAATGCTTCTTGCCGACTTAGAAGCATGGGGTTTTCATTATGGTATGGGGTGTGATATCTTGGCAAGGTTTTAGACCACTTGTTATTTTGCATGGGATAGTCAAATCCAATCACTGTCTAAGCATTCTAGGGAATCATGACCATCCTTTTGGCTAGACTGTATTCCCTGATCAGCAACCATTTTTTCAAGGAGACAACGCCCCTATCCACACTACTAGGTGTATTCAAGCGTGGCTCGAAGAGCAGGACAATAAAGTTGAAAATATTGCCTGGCTCCCTCAGTCTCCAGACTTGAATATTATTGAACTTTAATGGGAGTATTTGGAGTCCAAATTCCGTTATCAATTTCCACCTCCATCCAGCCTTTCAGAATTAGAGACCGTTCTGCAGAAGGAATGGCTTAAGATTCCTTTACATATTATCAATGAACTCTATGCGTCTATCCCACGTCGTAATAAATCTGTACTTCAGTCAAATGTTGATCCTACCCCCTATTAATAAAGATTTTCCCTTATTTCACAGGTGTTGTATTATTTAGTCTTCCATCTGTATAATAAGTTAACGTGGATACACACTAAGGGGATATAAGCGCTTTTTTTCTGGTCACAAAATAAAGTATTTTGACGACACATTACGTGTAGTTTCTTCTAACCACACACACGCACACAACATACACACACACAGGTCTGCTGCCGAATTGATTTTAGTATACGAAGTTCTCTGGACTTTGATCAAAACATATCCGGAATGATCAAAATATATCCTTTAAAATATACAGTATACCTATAAAAAATTTATCAAATATTCTTACAAGTTATTGAAAAATGTGGCAACACTCAGTATATATAAAATGCACTTCATTTTATCTTCTGAAAGAGAAAAGAGATTTCCCTCCGTTTTTTTTTTTTTTGAAAATTAAGTTTTTCTATCAACTGGCCTGAAGATCAGTGAGCATTATTATTTGAATGATTTGCGTCAACCAATACGTCTAAAATTACCTTAATTTTTGAGATTTTATAATACAATAATATGCTAATTTTTAACCCCATTATTAGCAAAACGTTTATTACTTACAAATGATTTTTCAAGGGTTAAATAAAAAAAAAGTTTTATACAATTAAAAGCAAATACCTGTTGAAACTTTTAAGCAATTTCATGTTGAAGTTTTGGTCAATTACTTAAAGAAAAGTTTAAAACAGGAAGTTTTTGTCCATAAAATTAATGATTCTCTCTAACAAAAGATGCTCAAAATTTTCATAGATGCTTCCTTTCTTATCCTACTTTCACCTGAAATCTTACCCCTTACTATTTCTGTCCCCTTTCTTTAAGGGCGTGAAAAATGTCTTAAATCCGATTTTCTTGTTCTTGACATAACCCAAAACTTGAAAATGGCTTCAGGTCTTTCTCCATACTGCTGTTATTCTGCCACAAAAATAGAAAATTCTCAATTTTTTGCCATTTTATGTTTTCCAAGCAATACGCTTTCGGTATTTTTGGAGGTAAAAAAAGTTATTGCCATAAGGCATGCCTCATAAATATAATATTGCCGCCATATTCTGTAGCAACTACATCGCATTCAAACAGTAGAAGTCATTTTTTAGACTGTTTTATTTGTTGTTAGGCTGTGCTTTACTTCCTTAAGGCTGCACGTTACACTTCAACAAAACTGGAGACTATATATTTAAAAGTAATTAAGGAATTTTTATTTATATAATATAAAAATGAATTAATTATTAAAAATTAGTTTAAAAAGTAATAATTTATTACTTTTTCCAAAATTAAGTTTTTGAAATTTTAGAAATGTTTTGTAATATTCAGTTTATGATGTTTTTAATTATTTTAAGCAATTTGTACTTTCTAAGTATTTGGAACATAATTTAATTTGGAATTGAAAATCTGACACATTGTTGAGTTTAAAATAATTATTTTACAGATTATAACCGAAAAATATATGAAAATTACAGTTATTTTAATCGACATTTTTAAAACAATAATTAGAACTTTCTAAGGTAATTGAAATCTCGGATGTTCTAGTGTTAATTCAAAAACTTTTTCTAAAGAAGGTAAACCATTGCCTTACTTAAAGAAATTTTTAAAAAATTATTGAAACAAATAAAATAAATATTTAAATAAAATAAACTACACCAATGTTAAAACTATTTATGAGTATACCATATTCTTTTTTTTCGTAGTGTTGCATTTGAACATATCGTTCTTTTTTATTTACTCACAAGAACGACACAATTATTGCATTGAAACAGTTCTGTAGAAAATGTACACTCAATAAATACGAAGGCTATTGTATCAAAAAATAACTGCAAATAATATTATCTAATACAAAAAAAAAAATTGTAAAGCTTAGATTTTAGAAATTATTTGTTGATAAGAAATAATTAGCATCAAGTATATTCCCTATAGATCACTACTTAACGGCACTTAAAAGATAAAGTGGCATTATTTTTATGTTGGGAAATAATATAAATTAAGATGCCTTGGGATTAAAAAAGGGAAAAAAATGAACTAGTAAAAAATATAAACTATATGAAAGAAATGAATAAATGTTATTCTATTATATTTTAAAAAAAATGTTTTCTTCAGTATATTAGAAGATACAAAATATTTTTAAAGTAAACAATGAGCTTTATTCATAGAAATTAAAATTTGCGAATCAGTTTTAATATTTGAGTGTGGATAGTAATTACTTAATGTGCTTAAATTTTTTATATTGGTAGCAACAAGAAGGATTAGCTTTGGTTATTTGTAATACTCCCTTTTTTCAATTAATGTATAATGTTTGATTTATTCTTAAAAATTATTTTAAGGATTTCATATTTGTTGAGTGTATAGTAGTGATATTTTTTTTTACTTTTTCAAGTTACCATTTGGTTATTAAAAGTACTTGGTGTTATGTATCAAGCCTAAAGCATAAATATATTTAGTATCAATTCCCGTGGAATTTAATAAGACAAAAGATTCGATTTTCAGTGTATCTTGGTTTTTAAATCTAATTCTATTAGATAATATAGAATAAAATACTTCAATAAAATTTAGTGGTTATATTTTATTTGTTTTTAGTTAAAAAATATTCATTATTTATTTTTTATGCGTAATATTATCTATTTTTTGTGTGTATTTATTATTCTATTCGTTTATTTATCATTTATCTATATTTAAAAACTTGTGTTTAGCTTTTTATATTATTTTTATTTGTTTCTTTACTCATTATTTATATTTATTTATTTATGCAATAAAACTTTCTTTTAAGAGGGCAAGTTACTCTAATACAGTGGTCTTCAAACTGTCTTCCACAGAACCCTGTGGTTTCACAAGACATTCCTAGGTTTTTTACGAGTCACAATAAAAGAATCAAGAAAAAGTAAATATTATGTAAAATTGATTCCCGTTCTCTATGAATTCTCTATAGTTAGAAATATCTAAAGCTCCCCTCCCATCCCCCCATTCGTTTAAACTGAAAATTTTATTTATTAATAATAATTTCCTTTTGCAACACTTTTTAAACTTTTGTTATAGTATAATAAAGAATATTAAAACAATTTATCTTTAAATATACTTTCTATAAGTCTGTGAATATTCTATTGTTTACTATCTCGGGTTCCACGAGATAATTTTATGTTTGTTAGATAGCACAAAATCTTACAAAACTATATAGTTTTGTACTGGAAAAATTCACCTTTTGCATGTCTGGGAAAAAACCTATAATAAAGGAGAGGAAACAACTTATGCATATTCGATGTTAAATCTCAATTTAAATAAGAACAGCTTCTTAATTTTTGCAAATTCATGCAAAATGAACGGAATTCTCACATTGCTATTAACATTATAATGTCAATCACAGATCATTGTGTTTAAGTGAAATTTATTTCTCAACGTAAGTGGCTACAAAAACCAATTATACTCAGAATATTTAATCTCAGTTGACCTAGACTTCGGGTGTTTGTGTGAAAAAAAAGTAAGCACATATCCCAGTCACTAAATAGAATGCATGGATACATAACATTTGGATCAGAAATTCATATCATTAATGAAAAAATTGTATTTAGAAAATCGATTACAATTTTTTTATTAATAAATGCAATATTTTTAATAGTCTTTACATGAAGTGCATATAACAAGTTGATCTGCTTTAAGTATTATTTTGAGATATATTCTTTGAAGTATATGTATGGAAAAGTGTTCCACAAAAGCACTTTTTTAGTTCTAGAAGTTCCATGAAAACACTTTCTAGTTCTAGGAGTTCCACGAAAGCGCCTTCAAGTTCCGGGGGTTCCGTTAGTTGTAAAATTTTGAAGACCACTGCTCTAATGTATTCGATATAATTTTCTGTTCAAATTAAAATAAATTTTTGTTTTAAGATTGTATTTTAAATTACTAAAACACAGCAATACTTTTACAATGTAAGTAAATATACATCATTTTAAATAAGAAAACATTCAGTTTCAATTCAAAAGGAAATAATGCAGACAAATTTAAATGTGTATGTTTTTATACGGAAGTTTGTACGTTCGTTCTTTTTTTTAAAAAAATTCTCCGTAATCCGAGTGATCATGGTTTCAAATTCATGTCTGCCGCCAATGTTTCTGTGGTGTCGGGGATTCGAGTAGAAGTGCCACTGAAGACCCACCGTGTAAATAGGTTGATACAAATTAAATTTGGAAGTTTTAAAGTTCTTAGCATAGGTGGTATGAAAGTTTTGAGTTGTTATCCTTGAAATCACTTTTACTTGAAAGTTTTTTTAAGTCATTTTTTCCCATTCTTGGCTATGTTGAATTCCATTATGAATTAACTTACATGAAATAATTTTATCCTTCAGAAGTAACCTGTTATTTTATGAATATAATTTTTGTTTCTTTAAAAATAATAGCTTTTCAAATCTAACTATATATTTTTAAAGGAAAAATTTGCAGAACACGAGATGAAGAATACCGATGTCTTGATGAATAAACTGAATATTTTTACAAAATGAAACATAATCGAGAACAGAAAATAACCGACATAAAATTAAAGTGTTCACAAACGGCATATACATATACACTGTAACATAAAAGATGATCCATACAGAAATTTACCGAACGGATGAGTGAGGGAGTGAATATTAACGTCTTACTGTTCAGCTACACGAGAGATTTTGGTGACGGACCTCGTCATTTTGAACCATGGCCAAGTGACAAGGATGACACCTGAGCTGATACCCCATCTCCTAACTACTACACCACACCAAAGGGAGGAAATGTGAGCTCTAGATGGATTTAATGTGCATCGCTCCCCTATATGGCGGGTCTTCAGTGACTCTAGGCTCAAACTCATGACACGCCGGTCCTGAGTCCGTGGTTATCGAATGGGACGTAAAATTGTAGATGTATTTTCATGTATAAAAATCAAAATGCTAAATGTACCTCTAGAGTAGAATGTTTAACTAAGAAAATACAGCTACAGACGGAAGAGTAAAAAATAAATATGCAAGCTGTTCGGCGAGGCGTAGATTCATAGAATAAGCGAAGAATATTCTGCGTGGCTATTTGCCGTACTCATTCTAATTGGTGAATCACTTATATATGAGTTTTTAGGATTGAAAGAAATGCCTGCTTATCAGTGCCCAAATGAACTCTGTTAAAGAGTATTTTAAGGTTATACCAGATAGGGTAGTGTTGAAAAAGGGCACGGCGTAATTAAATAGCGGAAACAAGGATTCCGTTAAAGGGCGAACTACAGTATGGATCGTAGGAACTTATCAAAGAACTGTTGTGCTATAAGGTTATCGTGGATAACTTTTAAAGAAGTCGGCTATGAAACGAATGGCACCATGTTTGTCGAGCTGTATAGTAGGTGTCATTCAGCGCTTCTTCACTGTCCCGGACGTCTTCCCGCTGGTCATCATAATTCACCTCGAAACAGAACTTATTTAGGAAAAAAAAAGTGCTAATATAATTCTTCAGATTCTAGGTCTAATGTGTCCACATCACGGCAAACGCGTTAAGTGAGAGAATTTGAAGATAAATTGGGGCTGTAGTCTCCAGAATTTCAGCACCCGTTTGCTGAATCACCTGCCTTTGGTCGTTGCATTCACTGGTGTTTTGGCTACATGTTCGATGGTTACAAAATGTGTTCTACATGCTGCGAGGGCTGGTCATATGATCTTTCTGTATTCATACTCGGTCGTCGCTTTAGTCGACCGTTAACTTTCTGCCAACGATTCCTTCAAACATCACTGAATAGCAGCGTCGCTCCGACTCAAGCGCTTGCAATCAAAACTTTTTTTTCAATGGGGCTGCATATTGGTATTTTAAATCTTTGCAAACCTAGATCATATTTTAGCATGACACCATATAGGCGATACCAATTACAGCAAGCAATTTTGACACTCAGTTTTCTCCACAGAGGGAAGCATCTCAGCTCTTGGTGATGCGAACCAGTACTAGGATTTAATTTTACCGATTACATCCAAGCCAAACAGACACTCTTGGGATCTTTTACTTTCCACATAAACGTACGACATGGCCACTGTCGATTTTCTGCGTCATGAAAATCCGCTGACTTGGGCCGGGGTTGAACCCGCAACCTCGGGTGCAGAAGGCCAGCGACAAACCAACCATGCCACCCAGCCGGCTGCGATCCGAAACTTCCTTATCTTATTTCTGTAATGCTCTGTTTCAAATGACGATCTCTACTCATATTCTCCGCTAAATTCTCTGCGATGCATTGTACAGTCAATAACATTTGCATAGTAATTATATTTTAGCATTGCAATATCTTCAGTACTATACAGCACCCACTCGCACGGACTGTAGCTAATTTTCGTGTACCTGCACAATTTTGAAGACAAAACGTAAAAAAGCAACTGAGAATACTATTCTACAGAAAACAATATGTTTTGCTAGAAACAATTACAGGCAGCATAAGTCACTGACTTTATATTACTTAATACCGTATATTTTCTTTAAATAGTATAATGTCATCACATTTAAACTGTACCTTTAAATAAACCGTTATTGGTTTAAACTGTTCTTCTTACTATGGACCATTGGAACTTGTTTCGTAGCCATGATAGTCTAGAGGTCTTAGTCACGTGCTCGTGAATGACATGAGTTAGAGCACTCTTATACCTCTGAAGATCTGCAGTGTAGAGGAATGAATGCACATTTAATCTAACGTGACCAAAATCCTTCCGTTCGCTTGGTTTGGTAATTTGGACAAGGGTTGGCATCTTAGGTGCTGACTTCCTCTTAAAATTATGAGGTTCTTCGCCGATAGCCCTCGTGTTGCTTTATAGTGACATTTTAATAAATGCTGTCCACACACGGTATGGTGGTTAGTAATGCTGACTGCTGTGCCGTATGACTTGGCTTCAAATCCCAGGGAAATCATATCTGTTTGTAAAGGTATGTTGTCTGTACGGCAGGGATACACTCTAAATATACGTCAAGCCAAAGTCATCCCAAGAGGTTTGTGGTAGTGGAGGACCCTGACCACCCTATTTTGTACTCCCTCAAAATTGCATAGAAATGGAGCTAAAATGTACTGTATCTTGAATAGTGCTCAATGCTGCGAATAACGACAGGCTTACCACTAGTACTTGCTGCGATGAATTTAATGGACCTCGATCTGACACCGTCAATCGAGTGGCATTAGGAACAACAAAAACTAATAAGCATTCTCTCACTCACTTGAAAACAAACAGTAGGGAATATACGAAATGATTTTACTATAATAGATTTAAGTTTCTCTCTCTCATGTAACACATTTTATAATCATCTTTATAATCTGGTTTTATCCGTTCAGATTGTGAATTACGGTAGTTATTGGGGGAAAGATAATGGAGCACTCGCGATTTAGAGTTTGAATCGTAACATTATGGATCTATCTGTGTCTATATATTACACTACAAAAATAAGCAAAATATGCTTACCTTGTGATTGATATGAATTGGTAATTTTAGCGGTTTTCAGGGAACATAAAATAATTGATAAGAATAAATATTCCTTTAAAAACATTTTCTTTTCTGTTTATACTCGAAATTCATACGGTTCATTTCTAAAAGTGTGTGGAAATTAAATTTGACAAACACTTTAGTTTTAATCTATGAAGTATTTTTGAGAGCAATGCATAATAAATCTACTTTAAAAATTAAGTTGTTGTTTTTTTTTTCAATTTTCTTTAGGAAGAATAAAACTTTCTTGAGTTTCACTTTTACTTTTTTTCACTTTTATTTCATTTACCATGAAGCGAAATCATTTCTGTTAACGCGAGAATATAGATAAATAGAATGGAAAATCGGAAACTCATTTTCTTTCACATACAGATCATTATACCTTAAAATTAAGTACTTCATTTTTTTTCTTTATATCTCATTTTGTTAATTTAAGAGGGAAAAAAACTATAGATATTTTTCATTTTAAGTTATCGCATTTAATTAAATGATTTTGTGTAATTATGTTGTTTATTTTGAACGAGGAAATGGTGCAAAATTAAGCTTTTGTTCTTATTTATATTTTCCACAAATAATTTTAGTAAAAAGATAAGTAGACCTTTTAAGTTACATTAACTGAGCATTTAAATGATTTAATGAATTGTTTGCTGGATATTTAAAATGAATAAAAATTGATGAACGTGTATTAAATAATTTTTTTAAATAATAACCTTTCTAAATATGTAATCTTTATTTTTTTCTGTCTTTCTCTTTAATGTAGTTTTCTAACAAATGTCTAAAAATAATGAATAAATGTTTTGAATTAACATTTAGGCAATCAAGTGTGTATCTGGGAATACATTTCTGTTTTAACTAAAGACTAGTAAATGTAACAAAAATGTGAGATTAATAATACCAAGGCAATGGCTGTGACTTTGAAATATGTAAAATTAAAGTATTTGAAGAATATCAGATGTTATATATATATATACTAGCCGTCACCCACCCGCTTTGTGCTGGGTATTTCCATGATGTTTTATAAACATATATGTATATAAATTGTTGATATCTAAGTCCTAGCATTAAGAATTCGATTGTTTTAAAAATTATACTTGTCGTCTCTTGATAAAAAAAGAAAGGGCAGAACTTATCTAATTTGTATTTTTTAAAATTCTCTAAAATTGAAGTATAGAATGATGTTTGCGCTTTCGTAACCCTATAACAAAGTGGATTCCCGCAAAACCAATTTTCGGTGGATCTCTACTCTGGAAAATGAACATGCAACATGCAAGCCTAATTTCAAGTCTAAATCTAACAGGGAAAATAAAACGAAATTTTTACTATCCCCCCCCCCCCCGTAATCCCGTTGAGAGTCGTTTTCCAAAATAACCCTTCTTAGCGGATTTCAATTCAACAAAAGAAAAATACAAACCAAATTCCATTATTACAGCCCTTGTAGCTCACAAAAAGGATTTTTTTTTGTCAATACGCCCCAGTAACCTCTTGCTCCTCCAAGAGTTGATTTCCTTCAAATTCCTACTCTACGAAAGGAATTTGCTTACCAAATTTCAAGACTGTATGTCTAATAGTTTAAAAATGGGGATAGTTATCTTTGGCGCCCCTTGAGCCCCCGCAACGCCACTTCGGGATTCTGTTTTTACAAAACCCATTTTGTAGGGGAACAGTACTATATAAAAGGAATTTGCTTACCAAATTTGAAGACTGTGCGTCTAATAAATTATAAATGGAAAAAGTTATCTATAACGCCCCTTGAACCCACGGAATGCCACCCTTCGGTCAATTTTCATAAACCGCATTACATAGGGAATCTTTAATCCATGAGAGGATCATGATGATCTTATTTCAAGATTGTATGTCCAGTAGTTTAAAAATGGAAAAAGTTATCTATAACGCCCCTTGAACCCACAGAATGCCACCCTTCGGTCAATTTTCACAAACCGCATTACATAGGGAATCTTTAATCCATGAAAGGATCATGATGATCTTATTTCAAGATTGTATGTCCAGTAGTTTAAAAATGGAAAAAGTTATCTATAACGCCCCTTGAACACCCGGAATGCCACCCTTGGGTCAATTTTCACAAACCGCATTACATAGGGAATCTTTAATCCATGAAAGGATCATGATGATCTTATTTCAAGATTGTATGTCCAGTAGTTTAAAAATGGAAAAAGTTATCTATAACGCCCCTTGAACACCCGGAATGCCACCCTTGGGTCAATTTTCACAAACCGCATTACATTGGGAATCTTTAATCCATGAAAGGATTATGATGATCTTATTTCAAGATTGTACGTCCAGTAGTTTAAAAATGGAAATAATTATCTATAACGGCCCTTAAGCCCCGCAATGCCACTTGGGTTTCGATTTTCACGAAACCCATTTTGTAGCTTATATCTATCTTATAATTAGGAATCCGCTAACCAAATTTCAAGACTGTACGTCTTATAGTTTAAAAATCAGAATAATTATTTACATCTCCCCTTAACCCACCCACTCCCGCAACACCCCTTGGGGTCAATTTCCCAAAAACCATTTTGTAACGGATATTTACTCCATGAAAGAAACATGCCTACCAATTTTCAAGCTGGTAGGTCAAGTAGTTTAAAAACGAAAATATTTATCTATCACGCCCCTTAATCCCCCCTAACGTCACTTCAGGGGCTATTTTCCCAAAACCCATCTTGTAGCTGATATCTACTCTATGAAAGGAATGTATTTATCAAATATAAAGACTTTGCGTCTCATAGCTTAAAAATGGAAATAATTATCTATAACGGCCCCTAAGCCCCCGCAACGCCACTTGGGGGGCAATTTTCACCGAACTCATTTTGTAGGGGATCTCTACTCTATGAAAGGAATCTGTTTACCTAATTTCAAGATTAAACGTCGAGTAGTTTAAAAATGGAAAAGATTATTTATAACGATCCTTGTGATTAGAATTTCACAAAAAAATCCGTTCTTAGCTGATCTCTACTCTACCAAAGGAACATGTCTACCAAATTTCAAATCTGTAGGTTGAATAGTTCCGGATATATCGTGATTAGTCAGCCAGTCAGTGAATGAGTCGCTTTTCTCCTTTATATATATAGATATAATTTTTTTCAGACTTTACGTTCATAAAGTTTACGACTATTTATGTGTTGATACTTAACTTGTGGTGTTTTAGAGTTCATGTGTATATGAGAAAATGTATATGAGACATATAAAAATCTGACTAATATTTTTAACTAAGTAAATTTGTATCAATTGCATCCCTTTTAACCCTTGAAAAGTAAAGTAATAATATACACCTGCTCGAAATGTGTAAAATTATTAAGAAAATAAACAGAAAGTTCTTGTAATATACACAAGTGACAGAGAATTAAATGGATGGAGATGTAAATTTTCATTAGGATATCCCTTCTTAGAATACCAATAACGAATTACAGTGGTACAAAGCTCATTGTAAATGGACTGTGTATATGAGGAAAAATATTCTTTGACGTGATCAAACTCACTGTACAATCTGACATTCTAATGAAACTCCAGTTAGAGCTTCTTAAATGACCACTTTGTGCCTACTGTAAAGTTTGGCGGCAGCTTCATAGTGTGAGGATGTTTATCATGGTTCGAACTGAATCCCTTAGGTCCTGTAGTTGACAACATGAACTCTGAGATGTATGTGGATATTCTGGACAATGCTACTTTCCCAACTAAAAGACAATATTTAGGGAAAGCCCCGTTTCTCTTTCCGAATGAAAATTGCTCTTTTCACACATCGAAGCTTTCTCAGCCATAACTTGATGCATTGTGTTTTATGAAAAAGGACTGATCATCTAAAACTTGATAAACATCTATAGAATACTTTTGGGACGAATAAGAATGAAGATTACATAGCCAATCAAATCGACCACCCTAACTGCCGTAATTAATTTTAAATATGATGAACTCCTGAACGCTAATGCCTATGTTTACCTATTAAAAACTGCTGGAAAGTCTCCGCAGGTCGAGCATAGGCTACCATCGATGCTAAAGGAGGAACAACGTTACATTATTATATGCCTCAGTATTATCCAATGCCATACTTCTGGATGTTCGGATGCTTTTAGCTGCACTGATTTTCTTAGCTAGCTGATTAAATAGCTGATCTACAAATTGATACAATAATATTCAAAGATCTATTATTAATCTTTAAAGATAACATTTGCTCTACAAATAATGAGAAAAAACTAAATTTAATTCATAATTCAAGGTATTTTAAGCGTAACTCCTGTAAGAAAATCAAATAATACATTGCAACTTCCGTAATTAAATTATTTTTTAAAATTGTGTGGTGTTATTTTATATTGAATTTTAAAGCCTTAAATTTCAATTTAAATATAGTCACGCTATGAAAATACCATTATATTATTGATATTTTCTTTAAAAAAATATTCTGGTACTTAATTACAATTTTAGAAAAAAAAATAAAAAAAATAATGTAATAAAATTAACTTTTTCATTGTCATGAGAATCAGCAAAAATGCTCATAATATTTTCTAGGATGTGTTTTTTCAACAAATTTTAAAGGTATAAAAAAAATTTGCCGTTGTTTTAGGATAAACTAAACAAAATTAAAGATCTGCTCAAAGAAAGGTTGGTAAAAATACTGAAAAAGAAGCAATTTTCTTTTGAGTGAAAAAACACCCAATTTAAAATGAAGTAATTACTTTCTTGGAATGAAAGCAAAAATGGTACTTCGTAGAATTGGATAAATGATGACACATATTGTAAATATTTGCTTTCAGAACATTTCTTTTGGAGATTACAGAAATGGAAAAAGCAAACTTATTACTTGTATCATCGTGTTCGTCCATCTCATTATACGCTTAAAATTATTTTATTAGTTAAGTAATTAAAAAAGAATCTTAAAAGCATATGACATAATCTCCAATTGCATATTTTCTACTGGATTTGCAAAATAAAGGCAATATTATAAAAAACAGTTTAATTAAAAGATTTTATGATCAATCGGATGGATTAAATTATAAAATCTTACGATTATTAATTGCTCAAAAGAAAGTAAATGTTTCTTTCCAAATACAGGAGGGGCAGATCTTTATATGAGTTACTTATAACTAATTATGTTTTAATCCGAATAATAACAGATCTATCAGAATATCTATTTTTTGTAGTATTACATCAAGTAACATTTCAAAAAGTATGAATGTTTACAGTATATTACACTTTACAAAAAGAAGGGGTTTGTCACGATGCTGGTTACTACTGCTGCTATGGTACTGCGCTGTTGAGTCTCTGTGTTAAGGCTGGTTTACTCCTAATAAAGGCGGCGTTAAGACGGCATTGGAATGCCCATAAATATGGGCTTCGTAAGGTCACAGTTAGTGTGAGAGAGTCAGAGTGAATCTGGAATTCGATCGGTGGGAGAATACGTGTACAGTATTGAAGATTGTAGAAGTGTATCTCTAGTCTCTGTAAATCTCCTTAGAATATCGAGAGTCTCGGGGTTTCCCTTTCAGGTGTCTCGATAAAGTTGGAATACGCCATACCCACAAAAGTCGTACGTGATGCGGAATCATTTGCGTTTGGACGTAACCAGGATAACTATTCCACTAGTGACCCAAGTCCTGCTCTTACGTTGGACTTTGAAGCTAGTGGTTGACGTGTGAATTATGCCGGCCATCTCACTGTTAGATGGATCAAGGCAGCTCAAAAAAAAAAGAGAGAGAGAGAGAGAGAGAGGTTGACTTCTCCTAGAACATAAGCGTTAGGGTGTCCAGTCTAGAATATTTTCCCATTCAAAACTTCGTGACCGTTTGTAAGTCACTTGTTCAATAACAGGAAATGTGTCATTTGATAAAGACCACCGCAGGTTAATTCAATAGGTTATAAAAGGAATAAATTATTCCATATTTTTTTCCTAAAACAACATAACAAAGCATTAACATCACATTATTTGTAGAA
>BMAO01022050.1:0-56842 GCA_019973975.1 Trichonephila clavata
TTTTTCATACATAAAACTTAGTCCTAACATAGATTTCTTCAAAGTAACCACGCATTTAATGTAAGGACTGAATTATAATGATGATGAAACCTTCATTTTCAAGTACTGTCATTGAACATGACAAAGTAATAGAATCTGAATTCACAACTAAATCAACATAAGAGTTTAGTTTTCCTGAATCATTTTCTTCTACTTAAACGTAAAAATTTGATTTATGAGCATTCCTTTTAGATCTGATCTTCCCATTTTAAATAAAAACAGAAAATAAGAGTATTTAAATCGATTATAATATACGGTCGAAGTATGTTATTGATATCTTTACGAAATAAAATATAGTAGTCTCAAAGAAAATAATCTGTATAAAATGTTATCTTGCTGTTTGTTCGAGGGTGACTTGTATAAAATGTTTTGTTCAAGTCATATGAGATTCACTACTAAAGGGTTGGGGTAAATTTAATATGCATTCATATTAATATCTGTTAAATATTTTATTATCATATCATGCTGAGGATATTAATCCCACTTTAAAAATGGCTAACTCTACATCTATACAATTGGTGTTGTTACTTTATAATAAATAGAAAGTAGTTTGATTTTACATTCTGAATATAAAAAGAATGATTCCTTAATTTAAGAATCTTTATGTAGCTTTGTAATGTACAATGCTTCTAGAAAATATGTAATGTCTCTGTCTCTCCCTTTACTCTTTTCCACGCCTCTCCTCTTTCTTTCCTTACTCTTTTCATCTCTTCTCTTCTGATCTCAATCTTCTCCTTCTGTTCTTTCACACTCTTCTCTTCTCGCACTCTCTACACACTTTGTCTTCCCCTTTCCATAATTTATATATCAGATCATCAACCTCTCTTCCACACACTCTCTCTCTATCAGACTCCTGCTAACTTCTTACACACTCTCC
The DNA here is from genome assembly GCA_019973975.1 of Trichonephila clavata. Classification (NCBI taxonomy): domain Eukaryota; kingdom Metazoa; phylum Arthropoda; class Arachnida; order Araneae; family Nephilidae; genus Trichonephila; species Trichonephila clavata. The sequence goes on from BMAO01022050.1 coordinate 917, forward strand.
CATCAGACTCAACTCTCTACACTCTCCATATCAGACTCTAACTTCTTCACACTCTAACTTCCTTTCACACTCTCAATCTTTCTCTTCAGACTCCCCAATCTCTCTTCAAACTCCTAACATCTCTTCACACCTCTCTTCAGACTCTCAATCTCTCTTTCAAACTCAATATCTCTTCACACTCTCTTCAGACTCTCAATCTTCAGAGTCAAAATCGGAGAGTCCTGACCCCTTCCCTTTCATAATTCTCTCTTCCACGCACTTTCTTTTGAACACTTTCTCTGCTCTCACACAGACTCTCTTCTAATTTTCTACTCTTCTCTACACACTCGCTATATTTCTCTCATTCTCTCTATCTCTATATTTCCACACACTTTCTCTTTCATACACTCTCTCTTTCTCACTTTGTCATTTGCTATCTCACTGCTTTTATCGCACTTTTTCTCCTTATATTATTTCATTTATAACATGTCAGTAAACTACGATTTCTTGAAAATTTACAAGAAATTTTGAATTTTAATAGATAAAAATAGACAATAACCATTTAAAATAAAATTGTTGAAGCACTATCAAATATTAGTTTAGAACACCATAAATCCATGAAAATGTGAGAACCCATCGTCTAACACAAACTATATTACATGTTAATTGAAAAATCAACATTATCAGATAAATACACCTGAATCAAACTTGAAGTTTAAAAATAATTCGTTACAAGTGATTTCATTATCTAAGTAAAAAAAGATCAATTAACTTCCATTATGTTCATTGCCAAACTTTTCTCTCAAGGCATATTTATGGTGTGTCACCTATTAAAAATTCTAAAAAGTAATTCCAACTCTATTAATTTTTCATTCATTGTGCAACAAAAGAATGTAAGACTTAAATACAAATAAATTATTCGTATCAAAAGAGCTTAAACATTTTCAATATCATCCGAGTATTATACAAAATACATTTTTTCAAAGTAATCTTTACTTAACTTTATTATGCAAAATCTCAATGCTAAGTCCCAAAGTAATCATTTTTAAAATATAAATCATAACAAACACTGATCCAGAAATGCTAACTAAATAAAACTTGCAAGGATAAAATTTATCTTTAATCTCCTAAGCTTCTTCATTGTTATCATTTTATGTATTAAATTTATTTTTGATTTATTTTATTTTTAATATCATCATAAATAGCCTCAAGAAACAAATTACCATTACAACATAAATTACTAATCCTCATCCATATTATTCCTAAGGCAAATCGAGTATTACGGAGAAGAAATAGTATTTTATACCATTCAATTGAAAAAAGAGGAAATGTGATCAGATAATGCCAGATAAATCTTTTTTGAATAAATTCTCCTTCTTTTGCTTCTGTATAAGCTGGAAGACTGACTATTCATCTTGCTCAATGCATCCTGCAGTGAAGCTTTTGAAATCTTATGCAAACCACAAAATGTGATTGAATACAAATAGGAATCGCAAAAGATCACAAATATTGGCCTTTATATTCTCAGCAACTGATGCCAGTTCCTGAGAGAGAAAAATGTAGTTATATAGCGAACATCGTCTCCTTTGATGCTCTAAAAGCAAGAATTTTACGGGAATAAGGATAATCTAATTGCAAGAAATTAATATTTATATTATTTTTACGTATATGGGGTTTGAGAATTTTATGCAAATCAGACGCAAAAGGCAGGACAATTCTTCAGGACTGACGAAAATTTATTGTCGAAAAGAAATCTTTGAAGTGCAACTGTTATATTCGCAGAATAAATCTCAGAATGCCTTCACACCTTCTACGGTATTCAGACACAATTATCGGTGTTTAAAATACAAGTACATAAAAGATTATTCCCAAGCACCTTGCCTGTCTTACACAGCAGCCGAAGTAAAAACTAATCACTGATCAACTCTTCAACGGTCAAATCAATACTATTCTTCAATGGTCAAGTTTCGGGTGAAGGATCATTTATAGGCCTCATTGATCTTCAAGACAACGTCATAGAGAGAGAGAGAGAGAGACTGTGATATCGGTAAATTTCTCCAGTACTTTGCAGAAGCATCCATATGGTCGCCAAGTCACCAACATGGTCTCCAAAAATGAGGCCAACTTAGCTCTGTCGCCGAAATTTTGCCAAGTCTCCTTTGAATCGCGATTCTTATATAAGAACTGCGTTGCTTGACATTACAATTTAAACATAAGATAAAAACTACATAGAGTAGTAAAAACGTATTACATATCCAGATATAAATTATTTACACTTTTTATCATTATTTATTTTATAAATTATTCACACTACTACACAAAATTCGTAAAATCATGGTAAAATGCTTCGAATCACGCAAATCTATTAATGTTTTTGAATTAGATCTCTGTTTTGCGTAGTTTAACCCCATGGGCAGTTTTTTTAACCAAATGTTCCAAAAAAAGGCATACATTTTACTAACTAAGCATAATACTTACCTGAACGCGAAAATGGAAAATTCTGGCCAGAATTTTCACTTTTAAAGTTTCTCACGCGACCTTATTTCCATATATTGTATACAAACCCTAAATGTTTGTTTTTCATGAGTAAGCTCTGCAAGTTATAAAGAATGTTCAATATTTCTTAAAAGAATTTCTCTTACCAAAAAAATTCATGTACGTACCTCTTTTTTAAATGGTTGATGATTTAGCATGTGTGTATATGTACACACACAATTTAAAGCATGGTGTAATATTATGTTTACATTGTCATGAGGACAGATACTACATTTTTGACTATCTTTCCATTTCATTTCTTCTACAACAAATTGCAATATACCCTTGCCAATCTGTTCTTTATCAACACTTCAAAATCAAATTTCTACCCTTCAATGAAAATCTTCATTCTTACCAGGAAAGAATCCTAAATGAGGAGTATTTCCTTGTGCATCGTGGATAAGCTGGAGGTTCAAGAGAACACACTAGAACTAATAATCCTACTATAAGAATAGAAAATATGTACAAATAAAAGATAAAAGAAGAAAATATCAGTTCCTGTATGTATGTGCAAACCGGTTGTAACCAATTTTGGGTAGCCCGTAATGGTGAACGGGAAACCTGTTAAGAGATTAAATTGTTCATTAATTAGCCAATTAAAGTGGTTGTAAATAATTACACACTCTATGAAAACTAGGAAAATATAAACCCTTTGCACATTTATACTAATTGTTGTTTTTCAAGTCCAATACTTAGCCAATTATTTTATAATCTGAGCAGTCTCTTTACTTTGTTCTTTTTATTTTATTTATTTTGAAAATCATAGCGTATATCCTGTCCTAAAAATTCCAGATTATATTATTGTAACTTTAAAATAAATTTTTATATTAACTACACTTAAGAAAAGACATTTTTATTTTGTCGTTTTTCTAGCTATTTTACATTTGGAGATCTTGAACAAAGCATCGAAAATAACGGATAATCTTGTCATCTGGCGATATCTATCTTCAGCAGAAAGCCAGCATGTCAAGTTTTAGTAGTAGTCTTAAATAATGAAATAGAATCTGAAATATAAATATTATAGTTTTTCCAAGGTAGAGTGTATTGAATTACTTTTGTTTCACCTTATGCCATCTTTAAAGGAATATTATAACGTTACTGTACATTCTTCAGATAATCAAATTTTATTGCAAAACTATATAATCAAACCCATGTCATATTAAGACACATTTATAGTACATCTTGGCTCACCTCAACATTCTATCAATGTCCGGGAAATACTGCCCCAGTATAGCTGGTGTTATTTCCAATGGCTGCAGTAATCCGTTATCCACCGATGCATCCTCTTGGTTTTATGAATCTAACAATACAACTAATCTAAGGCGAAAGAAATCAAATCTAGTGACTTGAGCCTCCTGATTCCTGGCATACCACGAACAAAACCACTTGTGAAGAGGAAGGGGTATTCTCGAGCAACTGTGAGAAATGGGTAGTGCTGCATCCTATTGGGCTTGAATGATTTTGTTTTATCACCCAAAGCAAAACGAGGGCTATTGGGTGATAGGTCTCATAATTTTGAGCCACAACTAAGTGAGCTAGTACCCTCTTTCCATACTTCCACAGCATGCCAAACCGAGTAGATAGAGGAATGGAGTGAGTGGGGTGAGAACATTACTTTGCACCACCCAGCTACACGAGGGCTTTTAAGATGATCCGCGCAATTTCAACCATGGTCAAGTGCAGAGTAGATAGAGCCTGAAGGATTTAACATGCATAAGTCCTTCTACACATAGTTTTCTGTGATATTGAGACTTGGAATACGGACTCGACAATGCTGGTCCTGAGTTCGTGACCCTAGTTGGCCATTCTGCATACTGTGGCTAAGTATTCCTCAAGGAAACACAACTGTATCCGTAAAATCTTATCACTTCAACTATGGTACCAAGAAATACTTCAACACAAGGTACGCGTTACCAGCAATATTTTCTCGAAAACATAAAAGCACCTCCAGACCTTTGACTCGTGAATATTATCCACATGCTCCCTTTGGGAATATTTAGTTGCCATTCCTGCAGCGCACTCGGCTTCGTTAGATCAGATCCTTAAAACGCGTCTGTTCAAATGTCCGCAAGTGGAAATAACTCTACTAATAAAGGACATGCATCAAATTGTTTTCGAAACCTCTAGGATGATGTGGTACATAGCACTCTAGCTGCACTGTCGTCTACTTCAAGCCTGCGCCCAACCTGAAGGCGATATGGACGTTTCTTCAATTTGCTCATGTGTAGCATAAGGTATCGTTTTATGGAACACCTAGCTCCTGACCCAGTGTCCTGGTAGATGTGGGAGAACTATGTGTGGTGACATTCTATACTGTGTAGTATCTGATGTTACAGGTGGCCCCACGGAGTTGTTCATTGGCAACACTACCAACCTTCCGTTTGAATTCCATTAACCAAGGTTTTATTAGCTAATTGAAGAAATAAGTTTCTACAGTTTAGAGGAATATTTTTAGCTGTTCATACAACAGTCTACGCAGATGAGTAGAAATAATTCTGTTGTTATCATTTTCATTACCTGCAAACATATTTTGTTAATAATTTCACTGAAATATAAGAAAGTAATAAAATGTGAAATGAGGCTATATATTACTACTTATATCAACCATATAATTTACATAAAAGGTCATAACCACATGTTTTATTATACTGGACAAAATATCACAAATCGTTACACAAAATATTAATTATTAATCAATAACCTGTCAAGTAAAATTTTCAAATTTGAAATATCGATAGTATAAGTATATATACATATATACATATAGAAGTAGATAGAAAGATATTTATAAGCAATTAATTTATATATCTCTTTGTTATTAAAATAAACTAGTATTTTGTATTTTTCAAATAAATTAAATTATTTAAAACAATTTGAAATGTCACTGTAAAAACTGTCAAATCTAGAGATATAATCCACTTCTACTTTTAATAGGTACGCACATTTATTGCTTTCTTTAAAAGTATAGAGAATTTTTGAAACATCAATTTGATTCAAATGTAAACTCTGTCTGAAGATGGGGCCGAATCTGATTCCTGTTTCATATACGTTTTCCTTTTAGGAATCTATTTAACTAATTTTACATCCACTTTAAACTAATCCTTACGTATGATACATACAAGTTTCCGTATCAGAGTCATAATCAATAACACTTTCTGCAAAGAAAATATTCCTGCATGCCAAAATAATAAATTTGTAATTGAACTCCTTTCTTTTCAAAAGAGTATGATAGATTTGATATTAATCCGATTAATTTAAACAAAAGAATTGATTTCTATAAGTGGAGGAAATTTATTTATTTGTTTTTCAGCTGTAATTTTTCATAAAGTATAAAACGAGGAACACGAAGAAAAGTATCGATATAAGTAAAATTTATAATACATTTTGGAAATATATTGATTATGTTTCAAGATATTGATAACAAATTTTTATGGGAGGATATTGCTGGTATGATCATTGAAATCAGCTGTTTTATTCACCTCCTACTCTGTGTGTAATGTGCAGGGTGCTCTATAAATGATGGGAGAGAACTATAAGGGGTGATAGTACATCAAGACGAGTAATAGAACAGGAAACCATGTCCCAAACGTCTTCCGAAGGAGAAAGGTACATCAAGAATAGGGTCCCACTCAAATGATGGTAAAACGGAAAATGGTTTGATCTATCTATGGTTTTCACTAAAATCACTAATTTAGCATTTTCTTTAAAAAGTTTTAAAGATGTTAAAAATGCTCGTTAGAGGGCGTTTAGGCCTTTGGAGAATTGAACAACTACATTTTACCAGTATTTTTATTTTGTTAAATGTTTTACAAAGCTAGATTTTAACTTGAATTTTGAGCGCAAAATTGAAACCATCGAGCGGTTATGGCGCAAATGTAACTGCGTCCAGGGGGAAAAATTGAATGCTCAAATGTACGATCAAAATAAAACGATAAAGCAAACTTTAAGATATGATAGTACAACATAAAAACAATCAACTTTCATTAGAAATGCATGATTTGAATTCAACGCAAATGTGTTAGAGCATCTTCAATTTTATCCATGCAAGGTTATAGCTGGGTGTTTCTGGGAAGAAGAACATGAAATTGTGATATGGGAAGAAGAAGAACGCATATGCAAATCTGTTATTAAGATAAAAGCCACTGACCTGAGGTGCAAGTGTAAATCTACGGTACAAACGTAACGAAAGATGTTGCCCTCACTAATCAAGAAAAGGTTGATATGCACTTCATCTACGGAACTGCAAATGGAAATAGTAGAGGCGCGATGATTGTACGGAAAAGTTTTGAACAGACGATTGCCCAATGATAAAACATTTGTGCGCTTGCACAGACAGTTGTGTGAGACAGATCCTTTTGGTGCACGTCTAAATGCAGGCCGTGCGAAGTCCAATGAACGGTAGCCAGAAGAAAATTTGATATATTCTATCTAAATACATGCACGGAGCAGTGGCTAGTCAAATTGAAGTATCACCTCCACGACATGGCGAGTACGCGATGAAGTATGCATCCTTTCATGTCCAACGAGTCCAGGAACTGACTCAAAGGGATTTTCTCCTGTCAGAAATCGGATTTGCCTGCTGGTATCTGTAGAAGAACCCTAAATCCGATTTTGGTGCAACTGTGCTTTTACAGATGAATGTGTACATTTACGTGATTTGTACATTTAACACTCCACAATCTGGACGCTACAATGGGCAGATAGAATCCACATGCGTCTTCTACATGCATATCAGCGACGATTTTCTATAAATGTTTGGGTGGAAATAATTGGTGACCATCTACTTGACCTTATCTTCCGCTAGAACGCCTGAATGGAAATATCTTACCTTTCTGCAACAGGTGCTGGAAATTGCGACAGATGTTCCCCTGCATCCGGCGAGTAATGTCAGACCCCAGTGAGGATGGAGCACCAGCTCATTTTGCGCCAGAGGTGCGAAATTATCTAAACTCAACCTTTCCAAATTAATGGATTGGGCGAGGTGGTCCTGTCCCTTTGGCCAGCGCGATCGCCTGATCTTTATGCCTGGATTTCTTTGTGGGGACACCTGAAGAGTCTTGCGGCGTATGAGACTTATCGAATCTGCAGAAGAACCTATAGCCAGACTTTCGGCAGCTGTAGGAAAGGTGCGCGATACCTATGCAAGTTCAGAGGGTTCAGGAACTTTCTGCCAAGCTGTACCCTATGCATCGCTTCCAATGGTCAGTGTTCTGAACAGCCATTGTAACTACTCTAATTAAACTTTTTATAACGTAAATGTTCTTTGCTCTTTATTCTTAAAACGAAATTGTTTCAGCCCTCTATCAGCTCAAGCTAAAATTACGAGCGATTTCTGATGAATGTTGCCGTTTGGTGTTGTACTCACGCCTCTAAAGTTTGTTTTATCGTTTTATCTTTGATCACATACGAGTATTTCAGTTTTTCCCTGAACGCGGGTTACATTTCCAGCCACTCTAACTGCCCTGATGGTTTCATGGTCTTTGCGCCCCAAAATTCAAGTTAAAATCTAAGCTTTCTGTAAACATGTAACAAAATAAACAAAATACTGGTAAAGGTGTTGTTCGGTACTCCAAAGTCTAGAGCGTCTCCTCTAACGGCATTTTTAATTTTGTCTTTAAACTTTCTTTTAAGAAAATACTAATTTAAAGAATGATTTTATGGAAACTGCAAATGAATCTGATCCATTTTCCGTTTTTATCATCATCTAAAGTTTAGGACCCTAACTTTGATGGCGCCTTTTACTCCTCTTTCGGAAGACGTTTGGAACACTTGGTTTCCATTTTACTAATTGTCTTGATGTACCTATCACCCCTTATAGTTATCTCATCATTTATGAAACACCTTGTATATGCATATATCAATATATATCTTGTTCAAATTTTCAATCGTTAATAAAATACTTTCTATTCATCCAATCAAGTTCAAATAAATTTTTTAATGGATTTTAAGTGGATGACACTGGATGTTATAATGCAGTTTTTTTCAAATATTAATTCATTAATTACAGGTTTTTGACGCCAACTTAGATTTGTCTCCATTGTTGCAGCAATGTTACAGTTAAAATAATGACAAAAGTTGGCGTAGAAAACCGGTTTTTCAGCCAAACTGGGTTTGCATTGTTACAACAATGCAGACAAATTAGGCTGTTTTTTCAATTCCTACTATTAGTTCACTCTCTCCCTTGATTTTAAATTTTTTTATGTTACTTGTTTCAAACTTTCAACATGTAATTATATATACTAACTATGAGTAGTTAAAATACAAAATTGTTTTAAATAATATTATGTGGGCTTTATGCTTTTTAAAATGCTTTGAAAAGAAAAAGTATCTCTCTGGATTCTTTTTAATATAAATTTTATTTTAGAGCGGGAGGAATTTTTACAAAATCCTCAATTTGAGAGAAATAATCAGTCTCTATCATGGGAAACTAAAGAAACTAAATTTAAGGGGTAGTAAAATTCAATTTGGCAATTCTATTGAAGTCAAAGTAGCCGAGTGGTCAAGATCCCAAATCATGGCCATCGTCGGTGGAGAGTCGTGGGTTTGGGTTCTAGTGACCCCGAAGAACCATCTTGTAGAGGGCAGATGCACATAAATCAGTCGAAGCTCAAAATTCCTCTCATTGGGATGTTGTGAGAAAGGGGTACTAGCTCTTATGTCGTCCTTGTCACTTGATCATGGCTCAAAATTACGAGGTCCATTTTCAACAGCCCTCGTGTTTCATCAAAATGTGACTTAAATTAAAATCAATCATTGTGCCAATTATATTCGATGTAATTTACAGCCAACTCATTGCTTATAATTGTTTCAGCAATTACATAACAATTGCTGCTTTCTGTCTCAACTCAATTAACATCTCCTGTAGTGTAATTTGGCATTTAATTCTCGACTATTTAACGAGGTATCTTGTGAAGGAAAAGAAAACAGAAAATGCAATTCCTTTCGATTCCTACCTATTCATGCAAGCTTTAGAAAACAAATATGGTTCATCCGAAAGTAGAGTCGATGCAATAGAATAAAACCAAACATAAAAGAAATGAGAACATACCATTCAATATTAATTTTTTAAGGTACTTATAAGTACCACTACTTTAAAATTACGTAGATTAACCACTTTTACGAATACTCTGATGATACTTAGCAGGAATATTCTTTTAAATCCCCTCTTCCAAGATATATGGCAGCATGGGCTCTATGATGAGTATTTTAGCGAGGAAGACGAATAGTTTTATAGCAGAAGTTGTGTTTTCAGGTGACATTTCGATGGGATGGTGGAGATTGTCATTTTTGTTCCGAAAAAGTAATTAATGTCGAAAAGTAAGCGTCTTTTTTTTGTATGTTAATGAAGACCATAGAAAACGATTTGACTATTTATTTTAAGTGAACAGTGTATGTAATTAATTTTACAGTTGAATATCTTTAATTAATTAATTAGCTCTAATGGATTAAATTTCCCAAAGTTTAGTATTTTGTTTATGTATCTCCCGTAATTTTCAATGTAGTGATTCAAAAAAAAATATTGCATGAAAAAAACTGCAGTAAATCATAATGCGGTAGATAAAGGGTTAACAAGTTTGACTTTAAATTAAAACGTATTAAAGTTTTCTAAAAAAATTTAATGAAACGGGTAAACATTATTTATTAATATATTGACTGATGAGTTATTTGTATGCATATGCTACAAAACATTTTTACAAAATTCCGTCAATAAAATATCAAATGAAATAATTTTGAAGCTATTGTGGTAACACGCGTTTTAAAGCTTTTTTTTATCTCGAAGTGCTGAAATATATTAAATGCTTCAGCGTTCCATATCTAGTAAAATTCAAAAAATATTCGTAAGAGGTTAAATAAAAAGCACGAAGTATTTAACACAAGTCTTGGGTTTCTGTTAAAATAATATGTAAAATATTAAAAAATTATAGTATAATCTAGTGCTAGTAATAAAGAAGATTTTTAGCAAATTTAAAAATTTCTCACTTTTCTCTGTCTTTCTCATACTCTTTTCCTCTCTTTCATTATTTCTGCATTTTTCTCTCTCACACACACTTTCTCTTTAAGAGTTATATTTTCTCTTCTTTTTTATTTGTTTCTCTCTCTTGTTCACACATTCAAATGAGCAAGATTGGATAAAAGTTAATCATTCATTGTCATTCCTATTTAAAAATTATATATATGGAATGTAATATATATAAGAGTACTTTTTTTAAATTAATATATCTACTTTATTATGAGGTAATGTTATGCTCACACTCTTTTTACTTATTTAGTTTGTGTCACATTTAGTTTCACATTATTCACTCTTTCACATTATTCACTCTTATTGATTCTACCAGCAAGCCCACGTTCATTTTATGAAGCTTTGCAATCAAATATGCTACAAACATTTGGAAATTGCATTTATACTTCATTATGTAATACTTTTTAATGTAATCAACAGAAAATGTTGATGCTACGAATTGTAGCATCAACATTTCGTAGAAATGAGAATATCGACTACCGCTATTGAATTTAGTTTGTACAACTTTGAATTTAAACTTGAAGTAATTTTCTGTTTCATGAGTAGCTAATTACAATCTTGTTCCACTTAAAAGATTACTGTTTATTATGCTTATATCTAGCTAAAGCTTATTTCCTTATTTCTCTGAGGGTGAAAGTTTGTAAACTACTTGGTTGAATAAAAATTCTATTTAATTCTTAATCCGTCTTGCATGAGTTTATTTCCCAATACAAAGTGTATAATTACTTAAGTTAATTAGTAATAACATTTGAGAACTGTAATACCTCCTCCCCCGACCTACGCGAATCCGAAGTTAAGCAATTTTCAAATCTCATGGATTCGTCTTTTGTTTGAGAAAAAATGGTATAATTGATGAAATTGGTAATGTGATTGAAGAAGTTGTCAATCTTGCCGGGCACATATAAATTTAGAAGTGGATAGTGATAACGTTCAAAAACTGCTGGATTTCCACAATCAGGAGCTGACAATTGATGTGAGCTCATAGAAATGTATGAGTAAGAGCAAGACATTGCAGAACTTCAGTCTTTAGACCCAGTTCAATCAGAAGATCGGATGCTAGTTGGGACTTTTTTTGACAGAAGGCCTCAGTTTAACTGAAAAAGGGTTACAAGTTTTAGAAAATTAGACTGCAACGATGAGTGTATTTTTTCAACACAAAACGAGGAATAAAACAAATGTATTAGCGTGCTAAAGGTAACTTTGTGGGAGGGGAAAAATGTTGAGAGATAGGCTGCTTTGTGAAATTTTTGATTTGTGTTAACTAAGATTTCATTAAACAATTTTTTTAATTATTTTTTTTTTGTCTCCGGCCCCAACTAAAAGTAATTTTTATGTATCTAAATGTGAAATAGTACCCGGACACGCGGTTGTTACTCAATCCCAACTATCGCGAGTTGGGATATTACTGTACTTTCTAATTTACCCGTATAATTAAAAAAATACATTAATACTTATTAAAAAGCATATTTTGTTACTTTTGAAGATATAATTTAAGTCTCAATAATTGTTTAATTAATACTCAATAATATTTCTTCATTCGAAATAAAAAAAAGACAGAAAAAAAACTCGTACAAAAAAGAAATACACATGGAAAGGGAAAAACGTCTCATTTTTATGTATTTTGGCATAAAATAAGGATTTATTCAAAATATATACGAGTCATTTATTTTCACCAACACATCATTCAAATTGAGGGCACCAATTTAATTTTAAATAATTAGAAATTACGATACTTTCAGTAAATCTTAAAAGATTAATAAGTAAATAATTTCAAATGTAAATCGAATATAAAGAAAAAAATTCAATACGATTTACTTTGCAGGCTTTTCAAATAATTTTAACAAATTAGCTCATGAATCTCACTTAATTAAAGTCATTAACAGTTTTTGTAGCTAATATAAAAAAAGTAAAGTAATAATAATATACAAATAAAATCTTTATTCTAAAAAAACGAGTAAAATTACTCATAATTTTAGTTCTTAATGATAATGAGTTACTTTTTTCTTACGTTTAAATTATGTTATGGAGAATATTTTTTTTTTGTCCGGAAATCTGCTATATTTAACGATGAAACAAATTTTAAAATTATTTATACATTCTTCTACAAACAAAATTTACATAAGAAAATATCATTTTTAATCTAATTTAAAACATTTTTTATCTGAATATTTTTTTATATAAAGAAATTTTTCTTGAGTAATTTTTTTCCCTAATAAAATTTATCGTTTGTTTAATATTTGTATTTCATTAATGAAACACTTTTTCGTCTCACAGAAAAAAGTTCTACAGAATATAATGACTAGTAAGATAAATTTTTCTTTCTATTAAGCCCAAGTATAAGAACAAAAAATTGTCATCTCAAGGTGTTTAACTAGTTAAGGTGTGTGTAATTTTCCTCCTTGCAGCTCAAAAAAAAAATCTTTTTTTTTCTTTTTAAATTTCAATAGACATAATTTATAGCAATCATTTAAAATCAACTCCTAACAATTTTTAAATAACAAATCTGTTTCAGTGTATTTGCTGCAATAATTCATTTTAATTACGCTTAAATCATTTAAAAATATACATATATTATTATGTGTTCAAATATTAGCTTATTAATTCTCAAAATACTCAAAAACCTAAAAATTTTTTCGGAACTTACGTATTACCGAAACCGTATTGACGACATTTATGAAACGAAGCACATGTGGTTGCCAATTCAGAGCGTACGACATATCCGATATCGGGGGAAGCCAACTTGGCGAGTGATCTTGAACGTTGGCTTTGTAGCGATAGTACGTAAGTACCTTATTTTGTTTCATCTTACACATTATGAATAAAATATCTTTCCGTTATACCTGTCAAAATCTGTTCTCATTTTAGCTTCATTTTAGGCACTATTGAAATATTGACGCTAAACTATTTCACAAATTTATATTTTATTTAAATCCATACCGATTTAAGCTTTGCATGTTTATACAAATAAATGAAACTTTTCATAAAACATTAGCATTCAAATAGGAATCCAAGAACTTAATTTCAAGGAATATTATTTCAATATTTGTAAAATAAAATCTTCGATTCAGGGCATATTTATTGAATTCTGTTTTCATATATTTATTCCTTCCTTGCTTTTATTAATATTTTACTACCTTATTAATTTTTTCCATGGCTTGATCTGTTTGATAAAGCAAATACCGTGAAAATTATAAAAGGTTTTTATCAAAGCAATTCGAAAACGGTCTCGAAAATAAATAAATGAATCATAAATAAATTAAAAGTAAATCATTTTTATGCTGTATAGTAGTCAATAATTAATTGAAATGAAAGTTACCACTAATAAAAACAAAGTCTTAAATCAAAGTCTTTTTCTTACTTGCTTTTCCTGGGATTTATTTTTAATCTTGTGGATTTTTTCCCGTGAAACTCTGATGAGCTTCATTTTTAAGCACCTATGATATTGCACTAATAAAATCTTCTTTTTATTGTTTTTAAATGCATTAATTGTTTTTTTTTATAAATCTTATACACATTTCTTTTAAATAGATAATTATGTTTCTTTATTTGATGAAAAAAATTTTAAGAGGACTTTTTTTTATTTTTGAAGTATATATTCTGGCTCGTAAATATTTCTAGATTCTTTTATTAAACTACCAATATTTTATTGATATTCATTGAAAAATGATATATATATATATATATATAATTTTTCCTGTTGTTTCAAAGAAATTATAAAAGATATATTCTTTGGTACCGAGGTTTTGGAGTTTTTCAAATTTGTTTTACGTGTGTATAGCACTGTAAATCACTTCATGAATTATTCTTCTGCGTTTCTTTGAATTGCGAATTCAGTAAATCTCAGACTTTTTTCAGTAGATTTATTTTATTTCCTTTGTTTCTATTTCACAGTTAAGTCTTTTCAATTATACTGCTTTATTTCTGTCCAACTGTGGTATAAAATCATGCATTGCAAATGTCGCTTTAATATTATTCTTGCTTAAAAATCCTTAGTTTGTATCCCAACTAGTCTACCTTTAATTTATTTACGTGTTCTCTATTGAAAGCCCATTTTAAATTATTCCGTATAAAAATAAATTTTATTATTGTTTACGTTTCTAAGATTTAAAATATTTGGATCTAATTTCGCCTTGTTTATTTGAGGTTTTTTATTGAGAACTAACAATTAATTGGTCAGAAAATATGGGTTTAAAATGTTGATTTAATTGGAATCATTTCTTACGCTTTTCTAAATTATTGTTTGTTTTTTTTAATTTCTGTGACACTATTTACATTTAAAAGAGTGTATTTACTCTCTTCCTAAATTTCCACTTTTTATCAATTAAAAAACCCATTGGGTAAAGAATCAAAATAAAGTAGCATGAATATTTTCATATAGTTTTTAATTAACATAACTGAAAAAATCCATTCAATTGAAAATAATTATCTTAAATAATTCTTTAATAATACGTCCAATTATTATATAATCAAAAGAATTTTTTTTAATTCTAAATGTTTTGCACCAAAAGGCCTTGCTACAATTACTGATACGTGTTCAAAAAGAAAATTTATGTTTTAAAAAAACAAATGCTAGAACGGTACTAGAATTTAGGGGTTATAATTGTCGTTTGCTTTACATCCATTTTTTATACATAAGGTAGCTAACAGAATCAATCACAAGTTTTACTGCAATAAGAAAAATTCTCAAATGCAATTTTTTCTCCTTTTCTGGAAAATGCTTCTATAACATAATATTTTGCCTATTTATAGGCAAGACTTCACAACAGAATTTTTGAAGAATATAATTTAGAAGTAGATTTATTCATATTTTAATATATTAGAGAAGAGAATTTTTTTTTATAAAAGTTCAGGCTATTAATACAATTGACAGTATCTCCGAAAATAATGTGCATTATTCAAAAATCCTAGAGCAGACTTTGTTGTAGAGAAATCTGAAATCTATGTTGGCAAAATATTAGTATTATACTCGTAAAAGCATTTTCCATAAAAAAAAAAAAAATTTTAAAAAAATGTTTAATTTTTTTGGAAAAATGTGTACTAAAATTTTTTTATTTAAATAATATTCTTAAAACAGTTTTATATGTATATTCCAACTCAACTGATGCTAAATATGGAAAAAATTACTCAAAATCACGGTTTTGAGCATAATCGGATACATTAACTGTCAATTCCATTAAAATTTCCTTAAATGCAATATTTCATAAATTGCTTGTTTAAATTCTCTCTAAATATTTCTTTTTCTTTCATATGCTCATAATTTCTGAACAAAACTCCCAGTATAATTTACTGTACGAATATACTGGAAGCTGAAACAATATATGGTTTTTTTTTAATCAAATGATGCCAGTCAACTGTACATAATTTCTAACTCCATCGATTTTTCAAAATATTCTTAATTTTTCATCCAATGCCTTAGTAAACATTGTCTCTAATGCTTTCATTTTTAACGTAATTTCTTTTTATTTGTCACTAAACTGAATTTATTCTAAATGCTCATAGGTTAAAAATCCTTATACGATAACAAATCAATTTTAATTCATGACGCACGGTTAACAGTTACAACTGCTTGCATTTGATCGTCTGAAAACACAATGTAAGCATAATGTAGTGCTTTAAATACAGTTATGGTATTCTGTCGAAAATTTAAAAGTGTAAAAATTAAAAAAATACCTTTTTTTCCTTTGTTGAATATTTTAAATTTTTTAATCTATTAATTTCATTTGTAATTAAATCGTTTCCATAGGAACAAGAAATTTTTGTTTTAAACAACAAATTATAATATGACAACCTTAAATAAACAAATTTAAAATCAAGGTGATTTATTATTTTTATTATTTTCATTATTATCAATTTTTATCATCGAATTTAATTAATAAAAGTAGGCAATTTTCAAGTAATATTTCCATAAAAATATTTTTACCAAAAAAACGAGGAATCATTTTTTTAGATTTTCTTTTTAGACTTTAAAACTATTCATTTAGTTTGAAACAGTAAAAAAAAAGTAACTTAAGACAGTCTGAAAGATACAAACGATGATGTTAGATAAGCATTTTTCATCATTTCTTTGTGTTAAACGGGATGTTGTTTATCATTCTTCATATTTTTTTCGTTATAATTATATGGGCGGGTATAGATGATGGATCTTCTAAATTTGACGCAACTTTCTGCAGTACTTTTTATCGATATATCTAGAATGAAATTTTAGACTTAGTTATCTTTTTCTGATCTTGAGTGAAAAGTTGGACACCTAAAACATGATATTTTTGTAATAAGAACGGTATTTTTCCACATTTAATGTCAGATTTTAGCTTTTAGATTAAACGCGTTATACCTTTAGATCAACAAAGTTTTTGAAAACAAAAGTTTATCAGATTACTTGCTTTAAGTTTCTGTAACTAGTTCTCTATCGAAGCATTTTTTTCAGGACTTTTAACTTTGGTATAAAAACAACTTTGCAAAATCTATCAATCTTAGGAGGAAAAAAAATTTTATTATCCGATACATCACGCGCGATATAAAAATGTTGATTTTTTTATTACTTATCTACTTTAATACTGTCTTTTCAGCTGACGAAAATTATACTGTGTTTAGTTGTCCTATCTTGAGTGTGATACAAGGTTAGAAGTGACATTTTACATTGCGCAATGGCATTATCAACTTCCTTTATGTGTGATATTATTTTAGAGGGATAACAGATAACGTCACTCCTTAAAGTGATTATCGTTTCCCGTTTAGTGATGGAAAAATTGAAAATATTACGAAGTTTATTCTTTCTTTTTTTCTTTAAACCCTTAAGGTATACGACTATCCTAAAATTGTGAATTTTGCCAAAAATTGACAAATTTTTGTATTATTTTGTTCTATAGGTCATCTTATTAGCTTTATAAAAATACCAAGTTTATTATTTTCCGTTCACAAGAACAAAACCTACAAGTGTTTTAGTAAAAGCAGATGCCATTACTTTAAGCAAGATGTCAAACTTTAAAACGTGTTTTACTCGAAATGTGTTTTTTAAAATGCTCTAACTGGGTTAGAGATTGCTAGAAAGTTTTGAAAATAATTAGCTCAATCTTTTTGTGTATGTTCTGTATTATAATGAAAGATTTTTTTAACCTTCAGATTTATCTCAATCACTGTTTTTTTTTTATTATAAAATTTACAGTCCCCTACGTTAATATAATCACTTTTTTTAAGCAATTTCATATAAAAACTAAGATAAAGTGCTCTAGTTTTTTTAAATTAAAATATCTCTTATCCTGAAGGTCATTTCAAAATTGAATAACATAGCAACACATCATATTTGAAAAATTGAAAATTTGTTCATAAACTTTGGGTACTGAATAAGCCCTGTTTATATTATTTTTTTGTAAATTTTTACCCATTATAGAAATAATATTTTTTTTCTCTTATTAATTTTAGCATATTTTTTAATGTACTGAACAAATCTAAAAACCACAAAAAAAATCTCCATATCTCTCTTTTTTTTAAAAAAAAAAGTTGTCGCAACTGAAACCTGGTCACAACCGGTTAGGCCGTACGCTGTACGGGCACTGATATTTTCTACTTTCTATCTTTGATTTGTACAAATTTTTTAAATTTTTACGGTGAAATGTTTAGTACTTATATTTTTTTAAGAGATGCAGTTTGTCCATGATACTGGAATACTCACATTCGGAATTTCTTTGCGGTGAAGGCGTGAATTTTTCATTGAAGGCAGGAGTTTAGATTCGTGAAAATATTCGTTAAACAGGGATTACCAAGGCAATGTGCAATTTATTGCTTGAGAAGAAATGAAAATGGAAAGATAATCCAAACAGGCCGATATTATATTTGTCCCCATTGCAATGTAATACTTAGTATTACATCATACTTGAAATTATGCGTGCATACACACACAAAATCCTCAACCATTTAAAAAAGAGGTACGAACATGAAGTGTTTTTTTTAAGAGAAATTCTTTTAAGGTATCCGACTGGTTGCAATAACTTTTTTTTTTAATAAAAAAAAGGAGATATGGGGATTTTTTTTTTTTTTTAGATTTGTTTAGTGCATTTCAAGAAAAACGTGCTAAAATTAAGAAGAGAAAAAGAAATTATTATTACTAAAATGAGAAAAAATTGACAAAAAATAACATAAACGCGGCCCATTCTGCACCAAAGGTTTATGAACACATTTTCAATTTTTTCAATCTAATGTTTTCAATTTTGAAATGACCTTCAGGATAAGAGATATTTTCTTATTTACAAAAACTACAGCAGTTTATCTCGGTTACTATATGAGAATGCTTAAAAAGACAGTGATTATATTCACATAAAAGACTGTAAATTTTATAATAAAAAACAGTGATTGATAAATCTGAAGGTTAAAACAATTCTACTAATATACAGAAAAAATTTCAGTTAATTATGTTCAAAACTTTTTGAGCAATCGCTGACTCCGTTTGATTATTTTCAAAAAATCCCATTTCAAGTAAAACGTGTTTTAAAGTATGACATCTGGCTTAAAGTAATGACATCTGCTTTTACTAAAACACTTGTAGTTTTTGTTCTAGTAAACGGAAAATGATAAACTTAGTATTTTTATAAAGCTAATAAGATGGCCCATAAAATAAAATCATAAAAAAAAATTTGTCAATTTTTGGCAAAATTTACAGTTTTAGGGTAGTTAGATACCTTAAGTTATGTGAAACATTCTTTACAGCATGCATAGCGTACTTATAAAAAGCAAACATTTAGGGTTTTTGTATTCCACAATCATAAAATTTTTAAAAAAATGGTGTGAACACTTTAAAATTGAAAATTAAAATAAAATTCTTCCATTTTCGCATTCTGTTAAGTATTATGCTTAGTTACATGTAATAAAAAGATGCCACCTTTTTTTGGAACATTTGGGGGAGGGGGGGGGAATTGACGGCTTAAGAGGTTAATGATATAAAACGCATAAAGTATTCAATTACAAGTACACTTCAAAATATTCATGTTCAAAAAAAAAAACAAAAAAAAGAGAGATGGGCAAGGATATGAAGTATAGTAATTCTCATTTCCTCAAAAAGGCTAAAGGTCAGTAAGGTCATACTGTCATGCAGTCAATCATTTTAACATTCTACTTAATAAACACGTGTCTGTTGCTGCATACTGGGAACGCATTGCCGGTTCTTCTAACCAAAAAACAGTGTGGTATGCTTTCCTTGCCGATAATGCACCTACTCACTCATCTCGAGATGCGGTGGAAGAATCAAAGTGGTTTGAAATTTTGCCAGATCCGTCCTATTCTCCCAATCGATCCCCGAGCCACATTTTCCTATTCCTCCAAAACCAAAAACTCGTGTTTGTTAAAGATCTGACAACACACATCAAATGAGAGAGAGAGACTCAAGAGGTGAAATAATGGTTTTTTACACATTGTATATTGGCAACTTTCAAAAGGTCAAGAAATTCTGGGGAGAAAACTGTCGTATGTTGATAATGTAGAAAAGCTTTAAGAACACCAAATAAAAGGGTTGTATCTTTGTTATGTTTATTAATAATTTAAGTTTTACACACACAATACCCCCTGATGATATATATGTACATTTAATTTCACTTCCACGTTTAGATTCATAAATTGATAGCAAGTAATATAACATATAAGTTTCAAAACACACAAAATTGGTAGTTCCTTATTACCCATACATTAAAATTACAAATAGAATTTCCTGTCTTGGACGTCTTTGTTAGTATATCACGCAACGCTAGGTTTGCCATATTATGTTAAAAATATCTCGTTTCATTAGAATTATGTTTAAAACTTTTGACACTTAAGTAAATTTTTAAAAACTCGAATATTCTAGATTTATTTTACAAGTTTCTTAATTTAAATTAGAAATTCTTTCAAATATTAAAATTTCATTTTAAAAATTATTTATTAAAAATAAATTGTAATATATGTATATAAATACATACAAGTATATAATTGTTTGATAGAAAGTTTTTGGCAGTTGGATGATAGCATATAGTTTGCTATCTAATTAAATATACTTAGTCATGAAACAAAATGTTAAATTTTTAAACAGAAGACCTTATTAAGTTGAAGTCCTTGAAAATATCTCACACTAGATGTACTTCAAAGTTATAATTTAGAATACATTCCTTTCCAACATTATGAGAAAAGTTGCTAATTCTCCACACGTTTTTGAGAAAAAATAAAAACATTGTGTAAAAGGTTCATTAATATCCAATATTAAAGAACTTTTTTTTAAATTTTAATGACAAATAATAAATTAATAATTAATTTATTTTACCAGTATTGTATAAAAACTTTCAAATACATACATGAATCTATAATTACTCTAACCATCAGTATCATGTTTCGAAAATGATTCGTCACTCCCATTGTCACAGCCAACTTTGGAATGGATGCCAGCACGTCGCCATTTTCCCAAACAGTACCATCTTCCGTGCCATCCAATGCATTTGTTATTCAACATTTTTTAAAAGAATGTATTATAAAAGAATTAGTAAAGACTGTTCAACATTTACAAGCAAAAAATTATATCATTTTTGCTTGCGCCATAGACGTAGTATATTTGTTTCATCCATATCAAACTTTCAATGGCCGCTGCTCTGTTTCCATTTTTTTTTTTTTTTGGCACATAGAATTGCCTTTCTTTTCATTCTTCTGTCATAGTGGATTCGTCTTGATGCTATTACCGATATCTTTGAAGTTTAGGTGATTAAAAGAAAGTTTATACAAAAAAAAATTTTTCTAAATACGATCAGATCTTTAGGATTGACTGAATACTGGAGACAAACTGCGGAATGGGATAGGTCATTGATGCAAGTGTGGACATAATGGACGATTACAATTTTTTCTTTGAAAGGAGTAAAAACTCAATTTCCCCCATCCAACAAATGTTTTGTTCCTTCGATTCTAAGCCGCAGTCGATTTTAAGTAGCATTAACGCTGGAAAAAATAGTGTGGTATAGATTCAAGAAAATACGGTGTTTCTGTTTTCTTACATCTTTAAAAAATTTATTTAGTTCTCTACGTCTTACAATTTATCACATACACTATAATACGAGGCGTGGCAGGAAACTAAGTACCGTTTTGGAAAAATTCGCATAATAAATCTTTTTTTCAAAACAAATTTTTTTTTTACATGAAAGAGAATGCTAGAACTATATATTTTCCTAAATAGTTACCACCATTGTTCAGACACTTGTCTTATCGGAAATCAACTTGTCAATATTCTCTTCAAAGAAAAATGCCACCAGTGAGGAGAGAGATTACTGCACAACTATTTGTGGAAGCTCATCACAAAGCAATTTTATTGTGAACCGTCTGTTACACGAATTTAATTATTCACATCTTCAACCAAACCATCATTGACTACAGAAGGTTGTACATTCTGTGCATCGTCATGAACTTTGGTGAGACCCACATTGAATTGTCGAACCCACTTTCTCACCATTCCATCACTTGTTTCATTTCCCCCAAAAACCTCTAGAAGTTAATGAATTTCAACTGACTTAACATTCCTTGCGTTCAAAAAACGGATTACAGAATGCATTTCACAATCGGCGGGATCGGCAATTGCCATAAGTATCTTAAACCAGTGGTTCACAAAGGGGTCTTTACGGACCCCAGGGGTCCCGATATTATTCAGGGGTCCACGCAAAATAAAATTTAAAAAATTGGATCCATTTTTATTTTTATGGAAATGTAAATAAATAATAATTCACTTGGGTATTCCCAACTGGGTGGTGGACTCTTTGGTGCGTGGACTATCTCAGATCTCAAACACAGATGAATCCATACTAATACAGAAGCATCTTATTGAAATGTTTACAAATAAGCCAATGTTTGAACAGGATACCACAAACTCTGGTTACAAAAACAGATTCGCATTTTATATCCTACATTATGGGTTATTGTACAAAAGTTGTTGACTTCTTTCCCGTCTTCCAGTTTGGTAGAACGTGAATTCAGTGCCGTAAAAAACCTCAGCACACACAAAAAGAAACTGACTAAAAACTAGTGATCGTGGGGATTTGGGTTTGCTACTCGCGGACATTGAGACGGACATTAAATACACTCATAACATCTCATCAAGTTCAGCCAGTCATTAATTTTTTTAAACTTTATTTTAAACAAAAAAAATTTCAATGAATAATTCTTCAACAAAATCTTTTTTTTTTATTTGTATTCTTTATACTATGCATTTATGTAGCTTTTTCACTTGGGAAAGTTTTTACTTCAAAAAGAGATCCATAGGTAAGTTATGACTTTAAAAAGAGGTCCTTGGGCAGGTTGTGACTGTAAAAGGGGGTCCATGGGTTAAAAAGCTTGGGAACCACTGTTTTAACCGTTCCCTAACATGTGTAAAAAACAACACAATCCAGCTGTAATGTCGTCACTATACTGTCAATCAACCAGAGACACATGTGTGCAAAGGTTAAACTCCGATACAACCCCTACGGTTGCTGTAGAACGGAACGGTACTTAGTTTCGGGGCATGCCACTTACATTCTACATTTCCGTATTATAAGTAGATCAATGAAAATTTTAATTTTTTCAAGCTTTGAGGAGATGAATATTTTATGTATTTGTATAGAATTTTATTTGGTAATGTAATCGACATCCAGTATACAGTACAAACTATTCATAAATCCATGTATTCGTAATATATAAATAACCAGTAACAAAAATATTAAATATATAACGTACGTAAATTATTGTACTAAACATGTCTACTTAAGCCTAATTTGCTGGTCCTAATTCAGCAACAGCTTTAGAAATTATAATAGGTCTCCATTTTAGTCCATTGACTCTTTTGGTTTCTTCCATTTTAAAGTGCTAACTCTGTTTCCTGCTATACATACGTTTATTTAAATCTTACACAAACATATCCCCCAATTTTTTATAGTTATGTGTCTTAAAATCTGGTTTCTATCTTCTGGCTTTGTTAATTGATAATTTAGTCTTGTTATTTTCCCAGTCTATTATACTACTATATATGTATGTATATACAAGGGGTGATCAAATGAAAAGGTACGAAACGACACGGTGGGTACAAATATAGACTTTATTCAAAATATACACCATAGGCCTGAGCACAACGATCCCACTGATAAACAAGCCGCAGGATTCCTTGTTCCCAGAATTCCTGTGGCTGTGACGAGACCCAGTCCTTCACAGTGTCCTTGAGTACGTCGCCCGAGTTGAAGCGCTTTCCTTTCAGGTGTTTCTTCAGTGGACCAAACACATGGAAATCGCAGGGTGACATGTCCGGACTGTAGGACGGATGGTCCAACGTCTCCATTGGAACTTGTCCAGTTCCATTTGTGTGACTCTGGAGACGTGTGGACGCGCGTTATCATGGAGCAGAACCACACCCTCCGTGAGCAGCCCCGGGCTTTTGTTCTTGATGGACCTGCGTAGGCGTCGGAGTGTCTCACAGTACACATCGAAATTAATGCTTTTTCTGTGCTCGAGTCATTCTGTGCTCGCATCATTTGGACGCCGCTTTTTATAAGAGCCTTTGCTCTCTCCTGCGCATGCGGGCACCCGCGCATGATCCGATCCCAGTCAGAGTCTCCAATGGCATCCCGAGATGTCTCGCTACATTCTCCCTTGGCGGAATATGCAAATATTTAACTGTTTCATTTTTATGTCGTTTCGTACCTTTTCATTTGATCACCCCTTGTATATATATATTGTAGGTGCTCTATCCGTGATCTTTTCACTGAGAGAATATTAACGTGGCACTGATTAGCAACACGAGGGCTTTTGGCGAGGGACTTCGTAATTTTGAACCATGGTCAAGTGACGCAGACGACACCTGAGCTGGCACCCCCCTCTCCTAACTACCACACCAGCGGGAGGACGTTTGAGCTCTCGACAGATTTAACGTGCATCTCTCCCCTACACGGTGGATCTTTAGTGGTACTAGGATCGAACTCATGACACGCTAGCCATGATCCGATGCCTAGACTACTCGGCCACCGCGGCCACAATCTTTTCACTAACAGTCCTCTTAGGCAATTTTTTTGATCCTTAAAAATTATTTTATTACAAAGCTTCCTCCGAAGAAGAGAGCGTGAACATGCAGATTAAGACTGCTATATTTAGTTTAGGCTTTCTGGTTAGGGAACAGAGAGAGACAGGATAGACTGCTAGCGGAGCAGTGATTAATCATATTGAATGCGAAGCACGGATATTTAGTAATTGATAATTGTATTACTTAAGGTGACGATCAGTCACTTGAGATTAAATCTAGATTAGATAGCTAAGAAGTCAGAGCTATTGAATTAAGTAAGTGTATTCAGTATTTAAAGTCTTCTCATATATAGCATACATCGTTAATTGTCCTCATATTTATTAATTGAATGCATCTCTAGACTTTGCTATTAAGTTTTGTGTTGTGGTTGATATTGACAATAAATTGATATTAGTTTGAAATATGGCTAGTTTCTTTCCAACCCTCCCCCCACACACACTGAGGGAAGAGAGAGAGCTTCCCTCACAATATATGATAGGCAATAAGTTCCATCTGTACTTGAGATGACTTACAGTAACATTTGTACCGCACGATTTTATAGATGCATTTCATTCTGTGATGTTTATTTTCTTTACGGAAACAGAAATTTTTATAAAATCTTTAAAATAGAATGCAGGAATGCGTGATGCTTTTAAATCGATCTCGCATATTTCGATAAAGATTAGAATGAAAACAAAATAACATACTGAGAAAAACTGTAACTGGAGAGATTTTGAGCCTGGATAATTTTTCTCTTTACAGCGATTCAAAAATATATTTAAATTTCTTGAATTCAAGATATTTTAGAAGATATAAATAAAAAACATTCGAAATTTTAAGTTTTTTATGTTTTTATGATTATTAAAATTTATATATACAGCCCATTTTAAATATATTTTTCAAAAGTACTTTTAAAGCTTCTAGAATTTTATTTCACCTTTAACATTTTTCATTTCACCAGATTTTTGTTTCATTGCTTTCCTCTTAATTTTTTTTTAAAAAACGCCAAAATATTCATAAGTAAAGATAGTTTTCATATATATAATCTATATATATATAGTATAATAAAATAAAATAATAAGAGACAAAACTGTACTTCCTACAAGGCTAAGAAAGAATGAAATTATATATATATAACATGTAATAAAAATGTATACAAAGGTAAATGTATTTTTATATTTATCTTTATACATACTTTTATGTATAAAAATGTAGATTGCTATTATATATATATATTTTTTAAAACAATCTGTGTCTTAGTTTTTTTATGATTCTTGTTTTTCAAATTTCTACGGTATTTTTTAATAATTAAAACTTATTACTATCCTAAAATTGCAATATTTACATGAAAGTTCCTTTAAAAACTACAGTTTGCCATTTATAAATTTTAAAGATTGGAATTTAATAAATGAATATTTAATCCAATTTTTGCGCATTTTTGTAATTTCTATTGATAAGTAGTTTATAAAACGGTAAATATAATTCCTATAATTATTACATTTTAGTTCAGATACAATACGTTTCTTTGAATAATAGTTAGTATCCTATGAAAATGCTGATTTAAAAAACACACACAAAGATCTGCAAAATATGACAACAAAAATGTGAAGTTTTTTTTTGAAAAATTTACCTAAAAATTTTTTACGTCTTAAAAATAGCATTTTAATATATATATATATATACATTGAGTTGGCGAGAAAGAAACTTCGATTTTCACATAAGATACCGTATATTTCCGAATATGATCCAATGTGTTTATAAGCCAAAAGTACGTTTTTCTGAAAATTTGCTCAAAATTTGAAATAGCCATTAAAAACTTTTTTGGAAGTACAAAAATAAATTAAAAGCTCTAAAATATATCAAAAACTCTAAAATTAATTTAAAGCTGGTTTTTTGAAATAATTTCATTTTTTTTAAATGACAGAAAAAATGGGCAAAAATTTAACTTGTTAAGCATGCTTTCCTTTTTGCACTAGAAGATACCATCATAATTTACACACACTAGTTAAAACTTTCCCATGAATTAAACATTAAAAAATGTTAAAATACTAATCTTATTTATTACACGAAATAATGCTTTCGAAATTTTTTCCATTGCTATACACTTTTATCTCCTTAAATATATAAACTGAATTTCTAAATAAAAAATTCCTTTTAATGGTATTTGGCACGTTTTTGAAATATTGTGGGTGATTGTTTGTCGTATAAAAATCACATGTTAAGTTATGCACTATTTCATATGCATTGCTAAGTTATGCACTAACCCCTTAACTGCCGCCGACGTATGTATCCATTTCTCTCAACTGGTGTGTTGAATGCTCCGGACGTATATATACGTCCTACCAAAATACGATTCTTTTCTTTGCGTTGCTATCAGTAGAACTATTCCAGAAGCTTTGAAAGGTAATGAAATGACTTGACAGTGTTTGAGAGGAATTTACTTTCATCAGTGAAAAATGTGCACATTTCTACCTTTTCTTTCCCTCTCAATACACCGCATACGCACGCCTATGTGAAAAACGGTGGCACTGAGGAGTGAATCGCGTAACTTTTAATCGACAGTTAAGGGGTTAAAGGAATAGGGGTTGGAAAATCCGATTTTCTCTTTGTAAAGTCCTTAAACGGAGTCTTGCATTTGATTAATGAAAGAACGATTTTGCTTGTAACCTTTTTGTGAAAGAGACAAAAGGAACATAAATTTCTGATACTTTATTTCGAAAAGTTATAAAAAAAATTATTTAAAAAATCTAAATTAAGGAAATATAGTTTTAAAATAGGTAATAAGATACAAAAAATCTTAAATTACCTTTTTTCAGATAAAACAAGATAATTTTGAGTGTAATAAAAATTTAAAAGCACGATATAGTAATGGGGGCTGCTACATTTTTAAGGATTTTTTTTTTATTTAAGGTCATGTATTTCATTAAGATTCTGAAACCTCTCCAAACTGTGAGCAGATTTTCAAAGCTAAAAATGTGTCCGTTTACACTCATAAAATTTTCAACATAATTAAGTTAAAGAGATACATCGTACAGAGAAGAGTGGATAAGTTTGTCTTTTATGTTTATTATTTAAATTGTATGGTAAAAGTTAGGTGAATGTTTCAATGATTTCTGTCTCCTTTTTTATTTGTTAAATATGTTTAATTTCATTTTTTTATCAATTTAATAATTTTTTCCTATTTTTTTTTCAAAGACCGTTTCTGAAAGTGTGTGTGACTTCTCTTAAATAAATTTTATACCATTTTTTTCCACTCCAATTGTATTTTTAATGAATATGAGAGATGTTGAATGTTTTTTTCTAAATACAAAAATTAAATTACAAATAAAAGAAATCAATAACATTATATTGAATTTGAAGTCGTTGAAAAAACCATAAGCATAATAAAAAATTAGTACAAAGATAAATGTAGAAATGTTCTTTAAAAAATAATTCATTTCATGTTATGTAAAAGGTTTTTAAAATATCGATTTTATAACCATTTTCTAACCTCATAAAACCTCTTAAAATTCAAAAGAGATGAATAAATTATTTTTTTTTACATCGGAACTATTGAAGTTTTCTAACAGCATTCAATTAAGGCATCGATGTTTCTTTTTCTTCATAAATTATTTTCATGCTTAAAAGTAATCAACACCCAAGACAACCGTAATTGAAAGATGTAAAATGTAGAATAAATTGTTAAAAACGAAAAAAAATCAAATTTCATTAGAATTATTGGCTTTGAAAATATTCACATCTTCAGTTTCAATACACTATCGTTCCAAGTCAACCAAAAATAACAAAATATCCTGAGAAAGAAAATATCCTGAACAATACTCTCTAGTGATAAAACTTTCACTCCGAAACAATTTTATCTGGTCACTTTTAACAGTCTAGCTAACTTTTGCTACTCCACATATGCGCATTTTTCGATCGGTTGGCGATGAAATAAAGAAAGTTTCCGATTTGGCGATTTTGTGTTCATAAAAATTTTGTGCAACATTCGCCAGCAACCATTTCGAATTCCTTTCCGGCTAGATATATTTAAATATTAGTTAAAAGAATCTAATCCAGATGGCGCCACAAGGCAGAAACATATTTTGTTAATTTTCTTAACATAGTTGATGTTTTCAAAATAGCGTTCCAAAAAGTAAAAAGTTTACATTTGTTCTCAAACCCATTGAGAGAAAGAGGAAACAAGCCTCATAAAATGTTAAGTTTTTATTAGATTTTGTAATTTGAATTATTTTTAACAGCTTCTTTCTCATTTTAGGGTTCTATTTAGACTCCATTCAAGAAATTTCATAATCAAGAAAATTTAATGTCTGTTGTAGAGGCTTGTAGCAGCATAAATTTTATTTATAAGAATAATTCATAAAATGCGTTTCATAGAATAATGAGATCCTTCATTTATTTCAGAAAACATTTTGCTCATAAAATAGATAACTAAATCATTGAGAGCTAAGAATACTCAAGTTAATTTTTTTTCCATACGATGAGAAATAAATTGATTAAATGATTTTATATTATTTTGACATAAATTACTACAATTACAGACCGTTATTAAATTTTTCTAATATCAGTTGTATATTACTATTTGCGCTCTGAAATGGTTACTTAAAATTTCCTTTCATACGCTTTAGATGAGAATATTTGAAACTCTTTAGAAAATTTAGAACAAGAACTTTTGTAAGTATCTTGTTTTGGGGCTCCCTGTCCGCTTAAAGGCGGTTCAACCAGCATTGTATTGTACAAATTACGCAACAGTTTTTACTCATTGCTCAAATTGTAAAATTGTAATTTATATATATTATGTCATTCTATTTTTTTCAATATATTGTAAGTAATAAAAAAATAAATTGTAAGTCTTATCTCCGCATTTTAATTTGTTCTTCAATTTAGTGCCTCTTCAAAAACAAATTCGGCTACCATTTCTGGCGACTTGATGATTATAAATAAATTTATTACCGCATCACGAAAAACTTTTTTCATATAGAGTGGTTTTTTTTTTTTTTTTGGAGAGAAAGAGAGAGACGTTATACTTCTCATTTGTAAAATAAAAATAAAAGGACTATATGTGTAATCCCATATTATATAATGTATACTTCAATACTTTACAATTTCCAGTAATTTCTTATATGCGTGAGAAATGACAGTCATCAAACAGTTTAAAAATTGTGGCGCCCTTTTGTCAATATGTGAGCTATCCAGCAACATGATTCTAAAATTCACAAAATTTATTTGTGAGTCAAAAAAAAGAATGGAAAATTGCATAACAAAAAAATAATTATTTTATGCATTTTTCTATAAGTATCAATGTAGCAAATAGAGCGTGTAAGTATCAATGTAGCATTTATCGAGTTTTCCATTTCTGATTATATATTTAAAATAAAAGTCTTAATACAGTCCACTCTCGCTAATTCAAACCTTCGATAATACAAACCTCTCGCTTATTCGAAATATATGCTCAGCCCCCATAAAAACTCTTAATATTTTTAAATTAAACAATACGTTTTGGTATACTCAATATTTCGAAGTAAAATTTGTGGTTGAGCAGACTACAGCACGCGATAATTCGTAGTTATCATGTAAAACTCTCGACAATTCGAACACTCACTATCATGTAAAGTTCTATAGAAAACAGGTTGGAGCTTACATGTTTTGTGTTGTACTTTCTCTGCGTGTCTCCCCTGTAACGTAGCCCTTTTGATGACCATCTGTCGGCTACCCTCCTTTGTGTTTTTTAGTTCCTCAAGCGAAAAGACAATTTTGTTGCTTTCTTTCCTCATGTGGACAATAGATTGGCTGTAAAATATTTATTAATAACTTATGTCACTGCCATAGGTAGTTCTGAAAGGACCCTGTATCAAAATTCCTTCGGGCCCTTCTTTGAAAATGAGAGCTTGGTTCATGGACTATTGGTAATATTTTACGAGTTTTTCATTGGTCCCTTCAACTTCGAATTATCGAGAGTCTACTGCATATTGAAAATAATTTAACTGTCCATTTTATAACTTTCTAAGCTGGATATTAAATTAATTCAACTTAGACAGCAAACAATTGAACCTGACAGACTTAAAATACGAATTTTTTCATATATTACGCATTTAAAACAAAACGTGAAAGAATAAAATTAGAAAGTGAAAATTGTTGGGATAATTACTACGTTTCCTTCATTTATATTTGCAGACAAAAATTCATCATACTTCTCCTAAATGTTATAAATTGTTCTGAAAATAGCAAAAATATTCCAGAAATTTCTGAAAAATAAAAAGATTAATTTTCACTCACAAATCTTTCTTATAATTCAATATTAAGGAAAGTCATGCCTTTGTAATAAGGCAAAGACCTGAAATTGAAAGACTTTATATCTTTTTAATTACAGTTTCACGTTCTACCTTTGATATATTTAAAAATCTTTTTTTTTATATCCCTTATTAACTAGACTGAAAATAAAAGTATATTCTCTCTAAAACCTGATGATAGCATTGATCCCTATTTTTTCACCAGAAAGATTGACAGTGCTATTAACTTTCTTTCAAACGTCAAAGCTTCCGGCTACTATGCTATCGACAACATGACACTCAAAATTATTCACACTGCAACTGTTTTTCTTTTTTCTAAAATGAACTCTGAGGGAAAAGACACGAACAGCAAGATTAGTTTTTAAAAAATGATGATTTTTCAATATTGATTAAAACATCTAGAAAAAAAAGAATGACAGAATTTTTAGATTTCTCTTTAACGAACAATCGGATTTTTTTATTCTTCCTCAAATTTTTTAATTTGCTAGGTTTATAAAGTTTTGAATTAACGTAATTGGGCAACACGAGAACTATTGACAATAAACCTCGCAATTCTGAACTAAGGTCTCTTGACTATGAAAAATAAGTTCGACCTAAACATCGACAGGTCCTTTAGGAGCAGCAGAAATAAAACCATACATATAATTCAAAATATAATTACTCAATTGGGTTTGTATGTTGTACATAATGATATATAAGCAATCAAGAGCTTTAGAGGACAACCATACGCTGGAAACCTTGCTTCGTGGATATGAGATGATAACCAGGGACCGTTTAAAAGCATTTTTCGCCCCGTAAGACGGCATTTCTCAAACTGTGGGGAGCTCCCCTCTAGGGGGACGTGATAACTCTGCGAGGGAGGTGCGCACACATTGAAAAGTCGAAAACAAAAATTATTTTAAAAAATTATTTATTTAATGAAATTAAACAAACAAAATACATTCTGACATAATAAAAAATAAAATTAACATTTACACTGATATAATACATTTACAAATGTATCAATACTACGCAATGTATCTTATAATTAATTTAACAATACAGTAGAACGTCTTTTATCCAAACGTTTATTATCCGGAGCGTCAAATATCCGAACCAAAGTCCGGATACGTTTTCGAACAGTGCAATGCTCAATAGTTGTTTCGCGTGAGGCCAAAAAGTGATGGGAAAACCCAAAATGAGGGATATTTGGGGAATTTCAGTTGTGTGATTTGGTAAACATCTACGCGGAATATTAAGTCGGTTTGTTTCCAAGTGAAGGGATATATAATTGCTCTTTTGTTGAGTTTTATTGTTGTAGAAACCTGGATGCAGAAGACAATGGATTCTAAATGATGACGAGATTGTGACTTCCATGCAAGAAAATACGACCCTGTCTACGATGAAACGGATGAGGACGAGGACAACAACGACAACGAAAGTAGCAAGGGTGCATCAAATGCTGAAGCGTTTTTTGCTTTAGAGACAAGTTATGGAGTGGTACGAGCACCCATGAGAGTGCTGTCCTACTCATCTACTACTGCTCAAGAGAATCAGAGACCTTGCAGCGAAAACACGAAGGTGTACAATGGTGCAGCGAAAAATAAGAGATTATTTTTCACAATCAAGGTAAATTTGCAACATTTTGCACTTATTTTGCTTTTTCTTCAAGCACGTTTCCCGCCTGTGATGATTTTCAACATTCGTATAGCGTCCAGTTTCATATACTGCATGGATCACATTCGGTTATCCGAACAATCGCGTATCCGAACAGTGTCCCGTCCTAATTGATTTGGATAAATGACGTTCTACTGTACTAACAAGGGGAGGGTACGACTAAGGAAATTAATTTGGGGACGAGATTTAGTGCAATAGTAGTACTCCTTTAGGGTATTCAACTCTCAATGTATTAGCGCCAAATGGCCAGTCAGTTCGGAGAAAATAACCTTCTAAATTCATGCTTCGCTTACATACAATTAAATTTTCATTCCCGTCAGAGACGCAGTGGCATAGATGATAATGTACTTGCTTACTTCGAGACCGGCCAAAATTCGAGTCCTGCGATCGGTTTTTTTTTTCAATTTATTTAATTATATTTACAATTATATAAATTTAATTAAAAAAGGTTTATTAAATATTAAATGATATTTTACATAATTACAGTCTAAAATTTTAATCCCAGATTTTATTCAGATTAACCTTTACCTAATGAGAAAAATGAAATTAAAATTATTTTTATATATCTATTATAATGTGGGGATGAAAACCTACAAATGATTCAACAAAGCCATCTGGTCCTACTCGTATTTAGTGATTTCACAGTATGACAGCATTGAGTTTTCTCGAAAAAAATGCATTTTGCCTCAACTTTAAAAAAATATCCCAAATAACTAGCTTTAAACTTAACATCACATTATGAGTCATCTTCGTCACTTGACCATGGTTCAAAATTATGAGATCCGTCACCAAAAGCTCTCGTGTATAGCTGAACAGTGCGACGTTAATATTCACTCACTTAACATCCCATCATTTTTCAATTTAACTTTAAAATCAGGAAAACTTGCCTGACGATTAATTAACTTAAAAAATATATCTTGAGACGTAACATTCTTTTTTTAGTCTGATCACTTTCTTCTGATCTAGCTCTTTAATTTAATCAGCGTTGAAAATATTATTAAAAGCAAAAAAGAAGATGGAAGAAAATTATTTAAAAATTAATTTAGATTTAGATTTTTAATTAGAATTGTTAAGAACTAAATATTTTATTTTTTATATCTTTCAGAGCGTAAATTGTATTTTTAACAAAATATTATATTTGAAAAATATTGTAATTACTTCAGAATGGTGTTTTATACGTAAGAGAAAGCGCCTCAAATTAATTCTTAAGTTAATTTGCTTTTCTTGTTACTAAAAGCTTTAATTTTTTTTTACTAAAGCAATATTTAAATAAATCTACAAGCATTTACATGTTAGAAACCAAGCACGTGGAATTTCAACAAAGTTTTAGTAAATTATAATTACGGAAAGAGTAAAAATTGCATCATGTTAATAGCGCTAACGAGTTTGTTGAAACTCAAGTCACAGTTTTAAACGATTATTATCTTTTTTGGAAACGTAGGAAATTTAAAAATAAAAAAAAAATATTTAGCTTTCATGCCAAACCCAAGCTACAACTTATTCAAATTTTTCCCCGAGTTATTGCGAATGAAAAACAAAAACTTCTTGTTCCGACGTCAGAATTATAGTTCTACGTGATACTGATGTTCAAAAAAATATACATTTCGTTTTCATTTTAACGAAGTTCCAGTTTTCGTTGCTTTCTTTTGGTAAATAACAAACTTACTTTTTTCTTGGTTAGTACGCAAACTCTTTTTCGTTATAAAAAAGCATTTCAGATCTTGTTAATGCTTAGTTTTGAAGAAACCAGCTGCCTGTATAAATTTTGGTTATGAACAACATTTTTAAAGAACATTTAAAACCTCGAAATATCTAAATTTAAGTTAAGTGTCTCAAATTAAGTGTATCTTAAAGTTAGGTATAGTATAATAATGTAGTGGTTAATTACATAGATTTTTAAATTGTTTTATTTCACAATTTATACGACTCCAATGTCTGACTTTCGAGATTTAATCAAATTTTTTAACAAAATGCATTTACGCGAGTTGAAATTTGAACAGTTTTTTTAGATACATGTTCAACGATTACTGTTGCAAAATATTTATCAGCCTTAAACCATGTTGTATATTATGAATAATTTTATTTTGTAACAGCCTAAGCCCGTTCCGTTTCTCTAACAAAAAAAAATTTCCAATTACTTTCAAAAATATTTTTTATTATCGTAAAAAATATGTTTTACTTCGGAATATTCATGTTTTTTTAAATGTCCATTCTGCCGTCGTTAGGAAAATACAAGATTCATTATACGCATAGAATTTCGTATTTATATGGATTCACACAATGTATTGAAAACTGTTAAAAATTAATTTTTTTAAATCAGAATGTAATACCTTACGTAAATACCTTATATTTAATATCCTACGATTAAAAAATGCCTTCCAAAACCTTCCAAAATTCTTCACACAACTATTTTTTAAAAATTCTAATTTATTTTAATTCTTATCGTTATTTCATATTCTACCAAAAATTTCTAAAATAATTAAATTTTTAATTGTAATTTAATTTTGTTTTGGAGCAGTTCTTATAGACATTTATTAGTTATGACATTTTTTATTCTCATAACCCTTCTTACATAACATTATATAAAAGTAAGTAGATCAATTGTATGAGATTTAAAAACTCAACTTCAATGTAAAAATTCAATCATCTTACTATCAAAAACATAAAAAAGTAGCTTAGCATGTGCGTGTGTGTTAGGGGGGGGGGGGTATTAATATTTAACACGACGTAACTAATTTAAATTTTTCTCTGGTCAACCGCAACTACAACAGTTTTGTTCCCTATGTAGTATATGCTTAGTATGAACCTAGTTTAACAACAAATTTAAACGATTTGATTAAATTCAAACCTTAGATCATTAGAGATCCAAAAAAAAAATTTATTGCCCCGGGCACGCGCGAAATATTACTTTCACGGGGTATTTAATTATATAGTTATGCAAACAGATTTCGACTATAGTGTTGTACTTTCATATCAGCTTTTGTTTTCCTAACATAAAGGCAGACTTAGACTATTGCTACATGTCTTTCGAATAAATAAATGTAACCATCGGAGTCAAAACAAAAACAAAACTAAAAATGTAAAAATCTGTCTTAGATTATCTGTCGAAGACTTTTAAGAACTTTATGAAAATTTGATTTTATATATAATACGCATTAAATTCACCTGAAAATATCTGAATATTTAAATAAGTATTTGAATTCAAATTGATAATTGTGTATAGTATAAATTAATAAATCTCCTCACACACAATATTGTGGTATAGATTAAAATATTCTTTCAAAAAGTAGCATCAGGAAGTTCATGGATAGGCAAAATAAAACAAAAGGTAGTCAAATTTTCTTTTAAAAGAATGACCTTTGCCTAAACTATTGAAATTTTTCTAATATATGTGTTTCTTTAATACGAAAAAGTTAAATAATATATAGTTCGAAAAATGTCCTTTCAAATGTGGATTTATGTAATACGTTAGTCAAAAGATAATTAATTATTTATCCAAATCTTGGTAATTATATCCTTATTCATAAAAGCAATTAGAATAGAAAGATAAATAATATTGTTCGATAACTTCAAAATATTTTAACCTGAAAATTAAGAAGGTGTAAAGGAAGAGTAATTGGACTAATAGGATTTTAAGACTTAAATGTGTACGATTTTTGCACATTTTTTATTTTATACCACATTACTTTTTCCAGTAGAAAAACTTAATTTAGTTTTTAAGATATATTAGTTTTTTTCACGAACACAGAAAACTGAAATGCTTCTTTCTTAATTGTACAAAAGCTGTGCATTACTGGACAATAATCTTTAATGATCCTTCAAACTTTTGCAGTGTACATGTATTTTACTAAACATGTTAGAATAATTACGATTATTTCTCATTAGAGAAACTGAGGTTTTGTAAATAATATAATTAAGACCTAAATTTAAATATGATTGTCTTTCAAATAAAACATCCTCGACATTGCTTCATAATGATACAAATCTCAAGATTTTTCAAAAGAAAGGTATGGATATTAAATTAGCATTATGTTCAAGTTCTCATTTTTATTTTTTACTTTTTATTGATTTATTTGAAAACTCTGCATATCTAACATTTTAATTCTAATGTTTCATCATGCAGTTGTGCACTCAAATGTTCTTAATCTTCATTCAATTGTTTCATATTCTATTTCATATTTGTACAGTATTAAAACACAATTTCTCAAAGTAAAATGACTCATAATGTTTTTAAATAACCGCAGCATTTTTTTTCTCTCTCTCTCAATTTTAGGGTTAACAGTCAATTTCTTGTTTATGAAAAGAAATTACTTAAATACCAATATTTTTCAGCCAAACAATACTGATTTTCTTAGAAAGCCATTTTAGAAGATAACTGCAAAAAAAATGTTTTAGGAATGCTTAATTTCGAAAAATATACTAGTAGGCAAACTTAGTATTTAAAAGTTGGATAACATATCCTCCAACCGATTTTTTTTATTATTTGTTACCTAATACGTGAATCTAGCGTTCAGTTATTGAATTAATTTAGACATTATTTTGTCTTCCATGTGAGATTCTTTATTCTCATTTAGAGCTTGTCACTAAATTATATGTACAAGCCAAGCAATTATGTATATACTCTAAACTTCAATATTCTTATTAATTTCTCATTGTTTGAATCAATGTTTATTTCTTCATTGCATAAAAAATCCGTTTTTTTTTTTTTTTTTTTTTTTTACTTTCTTTAAAAAATGGAAAGGACTTTGAAATTAGAAATGAAGTTGGTGATGAAGTATGGTTTCAAAGACTTTATTTAAAATCTTCGAGGAAGGAAACCCTTGTAAATGATAATAAAGTAAACTTTTATGAAGAGAGAGAAGTTTTAAAATTTCCTCCCTATAGTAATCGCAAAAAAAGTGAAAGAGGATGCATAAGATAAAATATAAAGTTCAGCCAATTATTCAAATTCCCGAATCCTATATGTTAATATTTTTGCAGCTCAATGACCGATAAATTAGAATTATGCAAAGTAATAGAAAAACTATGTTTGGAAGCTTGATATGATGTGTAAAATTCATAATAGAGAACAAAACATGATGAATCTCTTTCCAATAATTTTTACCCGTTGACAACTTTATATTTTTTTCCTTCTACTTCTATTACAGCAAATAAATTATCGGTAAAATTGCTTTCACAGTATCAATTTATTTTTGTTCAGTTATTTTTTTTTTTAAAAAAAAAGGTCTTTTCGTGTCATTTCTTGTTGCCAATATTTTGTAATCTTAGTTTAGATGTTAAAAAATAGGCCTCACTACTTTATTTTCAACTATTTTTTTCCTCTTAACTTCGAACAAAAAGTTCTATTGCTAATTATTTGCATAATTCAAACCTATAAAAAATCCATCAAAAGGGATTATCTGCATTTTTCTAATAAAATATTGATGTTATGAAAATATGTTGGAAAATTTCTTTCTAGATAACATTTGCATCTTCAAATTATCAATCAATACATTTGATTATACACCTTGTAAATAATAATTTTAGAGTATCTTTGTCTTAGATATTAAATCTCTAACTTTCTTCCATTTCTTTAAAAGAAAGTTTTTGGAAAACGTATTTCATTTTTTAAAAAACGTAAAATATCTAGAATTTGATATAAGAGGCAGAAATCGGTGATATGGAATGAAAAATCAATGCTTCTAACAGAGTTCTGGGTTCAATAACTATAAAAGTAGCATAAAGCAATCTAAAATTTGTTTATATTCTGTATTATCTATTCTTCTGAATTACAAGCGGTAATTTGGGAAACCAGTTTTTAGAAACTTTAAGTTCTTACATAAAAAATTCCTCTAGCTTTTATAATTTTTCGCCATTTTTTAAAATACTTTAAATAAAAAAACATTCATGGATGTTCCTTACTTACTTTTTAGTTTGTGTCATAAGTGTAAAATCAATAAGGAAACATAGTGGTTATTAAATTAATATACATTTATGTTTTTATAAAATCATGCTTTTTTTAAAACAAGGGTTACCAATCTTTTCCCTTTGCTTGTGGATTCCTTGAATTTGCATCAATATATGTGGATTCCATTTCCCTTCCTTCCTCAGTGGCTCGACAGCCCAGGGTGGGCCTTGGCCTTCTCAAGAAGCCTTTTCCAGGCCAGCCTTCTTCCTGCTAGAGTTCTCCAAATCTTAGTTCTCAAAACTACTTTTTCTAGGCCGTCAATCCATCTAAGATTTTAGCCTGCCCTTTCTTCGTGTGCCAATTGGTTGGACATTGGAGACTTGTGGTGTTGGACTTTTAGTGGTGCGGTTTTCGTCCATTCTGACAACGTAACCTGCATATTTAATTCGTTGTATTTGGATGAAGTTAACAATGTCAGATTCTTTATATGATTAATAGAGCTCGAAATTTGATCTTCGCTACGTTCCATTTTTCTGAATTCCTCCAAAAATAAATCTTTAGGTATCCGACTAGTTTGAAAAAGTGCTTTTTAGGTGTTTGATGTTTTGTAATGTTTGGGCTATTAGGGGAAAAAGAAATATAATTAATAAGGAAGAAGGATTAACACATAAAACTAGAGAGTTTTTTAAGTTGTTTTTATAGCATTTACTTTATGTAACTTATAAAAATATTTTTTTAATGCGTTTTTTGAAAAATGAAATTTGTACGATAATTTGTGCACGAAAAACAGGATATCTCCAAAACAATTCAATCAAATTCGATGCAATTTGTAACATATATGTTATGGGCCCTTCAGAGTGTAACAAACCGCAGGTTTTAAGACACCTACATTTCATCACATTTTACAGCCATTTTTAGCTTAGAACATGCAGTAATTTTGATGAAAAATCATTATCATCAAATTTAAATGATAATAAAATATTTATTTTTCAAAATATTTTTATCCTGTGGTTTGTAACATTTCAGAGAGTTTAATAAATATATTAATGAAATTAAAACTGCAAATGTGCAATTTATTTTTATTCATAGCGTTTTTCTTAACTTTATAAATATTTTGCTAAAATTTCATAAAAATAATATTTTTTGCAAAACCAAAGGTGGATACACGATATTTATTTAATAATTCTGACTTTTTAAGCCTTTTTATTCTCTTTAAAACAAAAAATTTATTCTGAAAATCAATTTTTAAAAAATTGGTCTCCGAACTTAGTCGGAT
The DNA here is from genome assembly GCA_019973975.1 of Trichonephila clavata. Lineage (NCBI taxonomy): Eukaryota > Metazoa > Arthropoda > Arachnida > Araneae > Nephilidae > Trichonephila > Trichonephila clavata. The sequence continues at coordinate 40,574 of BMAO01022050.1, forward strand.
ACCTTAAAATCTTTCTTTCGTAGATAGTCATCATGTTCTTATCTGTTCGAGGTATGAAACAAGTTTCCCATCCATACTGGTCTTAAAAGACTTTTATACAATAGAACTTTTGTTTTTTTTCTTTTAATTAAATTCGATTTCATATATTTTCGTATTCATTAAAACATCTATTAACCATAGCAATTCTCTTTTGGATTTCAGCAGTACAATCGTTTCTATTGTTAATTACCAAGCCTAAAAAGTAAAACTGTCAACAACTTCAAAATTATACTCTCCAATTTTAAAGTGTGAGAAGTGTTAAACGTGATTTAGTGCAAGGCATGTATTTGGTCTTACTGTCTTTGACGTATACTTATTTAATAATACCCCTAAATAAAATATTTTTTACAAGATGCTAAATGCTAATAATTAAATGGTTAAGAGACTCCTTAAATAAAATATATTTATTTGTAGGTTAAAAAAGTAATAATTAAAAACAAATTCAATAAAGTTTATCAGGATTCCTTAAATAAAATATATTTATTCGTTGGTTATAAAAAGTAATAATTAAAAACAAATTCAATAAAGTTTATTCGGTGAAAATTACAAAATTTAGAAAAAGAAAACTGTAACATGAAAGTTTACAATGAACTTTTGACTACTTAACTACCTAAATACAATTCTTCCTTGTGATCCCCTTAAAGCATTTATAAACCCTGAGGGGAAAAGCAATTCTAAAATTACATCTAATAATAAAAAAAATTCAAAAAACTCATTTTAGATTTTAAAATACAGTAATGCTCTGAATTTACGCGATGGGTTGGACTGGGTGATACCGCTTAAGTCAGGGAGTAATTTCACATATAAATACATGTGGTGCCAGCCGCTATTTCCAAGCCACTTCCGCAACTGTCCTGTGCATGCCTAGAAACGCTCTCGGTATTTTGGGGGCCTGACAGTGGTTAGACGCTCGAAAGTACGACGCCATGACATATAAAAATGAAGAACGACGAATCTAGCAACGAATTACTAACAATTGTTTGAAGATGAGTTGGGATATTGAGAAGACGATTTACCCTTTCCCTGAAATGAAGAACTGATCTGTAAATAATTATGAACAATTAAAGTTAAAATTAATTAAAGACGAATTAATCTGTTGTTGAAAAGCCATCACTGACCAGCCCCCCACACACATATAAACTATTTTTACTTGGGGCTGGAGACTAAAGAAAATAATAATTTAGAACAAAACCATTTAATAAAATCTTAAATAACAATACAAATCTCAAAATACAAAATCTCAAAATGAAGTTATTTTATTGTAGAAGTTTTCACAAAATCTAACAAAGTAGTTCGCTGGCTCAAAGATTTAATTTTCTCCGGAAAATTTTCTCATAGTATGCTAATAATTTTTTTTACCCCTTGTTTTCTTGAAAAAGTACACTCTTCGTTGAAATCTATATTTTCTAAAATTTGTATTCCTTTTTCAATTAAACTGAAGCCTGTCAAATTCCCAATCGTTATTCCATCCACTGATTGAACTGGATCTAAAGACTCAAGTTCTTCAATGTTTTGCTCTTGTTCCTGCATTTCAGTGAGCTAATCAATTGTTAGCTCCTGACTGTGGGAATCCAGCAATTCTCGACAGCCATCCCAATACTCTTCTAAATTTATTTGTCTGGCAAGCACACTGCACTGATTTATCAGTCCCAAGTTTCAGTGATGGGGGGGGGGATTCAGCTCTACGCATCGAATTGTGTAGAGCTCAAACAAAAGACAAATTGACCATATTTGAAAATCGTGAAACTCCGGGTTCGCGTAAGTCGGGGTAGCTTAAGGTATCGTACTACTTGCAAATTTTTTTTAAAAAATGGAGATATAAGGATTTTTTTCTGGTTTCTAGATTTGTTTAGAACAATTAAAGCAAAATATGCTAAAATTAAGAATATATAAAAAATTATTATTACTATAATGGGGAAAAAATTGGTAAAAATTGACAAAATATAACATAAACGGGGCCCATTCTGTACCAAAAGTTTCTGAACAAATTTTCAATTTTTTAATTCTGATGTGTTTCTATGTTATTCATTTTTGAAATGACCTTCAGGAATAGAGATATTTTAATTTTTACAGAAACTAGAGCACTTTATCTTAGTTATGATATGAAATTGCTTAAAAAACTGATTATATTAACATAGGGGACTGTAAATTTTGTAGTATATATATATATATAACAGTGATTAATAAATCTAAAGGTTAAAACACTTCTACTATTATACAGAATATACACAAAAAATCTCAGTTGATTACTTTCAAAACTTTTTGAACAATCGTTGTCTCCGTTTGAGGTTTTTCAAAAAAAAAACATATTTCGAGTAAAACAAGTTTTAAAGTATGACATCTTGTTTAAAGTGATGACATGTGCTTTTAATAAAACACTTGTAGTTTTTATTCTAGTGAACGGAAAATAATAAACTTTGTATTTTTGTAAAGCTAATAAGATGGCCTATAAAATAAAATCATAAGAAAAATTTGTCAATTTTTGGCAATATTCACAATTATAGGGTAGTTGCATTCCTTAAGTCGAGGTATTACTAACGTGACCATTTATTCTTTGATTCAAAACGGGACATTATTTTGTTTAGGTCAATTAACAATATACATTAAAAAAAACGCTTTTTTAAAGTTTTTTATTCAGAAAGCTTAAAAGTTACGAGTTAAAAAATATACCCCCAAATGTTTAGTTATATTTATATTTATCAAAGGAACAAATTTGCTTTAATATATATACCTAGTGAAGATTTTAAGTGAGAATTAAACTCTTGGAACGTTTTTTTTATATTCACCTTAATTATCAACATCACCTTTAGAACTGAAATTAGTAGCTGGGTTTTCTCAGATGTCCACAATTTGCTCATCATAGAAAATGCTCTTTCTACTGGAGCCCATTTGTAGCAGGCAAACATAAAATATATTCAAATAAAATAGAAAAGTTTTCGTGCTGTAGATTGTTGGCGTGAAAGTGTTTGAATACTTCTACCCAACGAGTTTCCGTGGAAACATTTAGATAATTTTTATTCGGTTACTTTTTGAGATGTAATGTAGTTAGAAATTAATGAAAATTCGTCAAAAACTTCTGTATCTTTATTACAGTCAATATACTCATTTTCAATTAATACGACCAGAGATTTTTGAACGTCTTCCCCTGTGGGGATCTTTTTTAAATCTGCCCAATAAAATATCTCCATTACTTTGGTAAGAAAGAAAGCTCACTGCTCCAGATATTTATGGCTTAATTTATAAAATTTTGTAGCCGTTCTTTTCACAAACTCTTCATCTATATAAGTACCATTATCTTTTGATTTCACCATTAATTGACGGGCCGTAAATGGAAGAGACTGATTGGTCTGTTTCTGAGTCAAATTGTCTTTTAGTTGATTGATTTCTTTTGCAGCTTCAACAGCCGATACAGTCTGACCTTCAAGTTTCAATACAGCTTTCCAAACAGCTTCGGGAGGTTTCCGAAAACGGGACAATTTTGCGTCCCAGAGTTCATTTCGGAGACACCGGGACTCGCATGTATAAAAAGGGACAGTCCGTTCAAAACGGGACGTCTGGTCATGTTAGGTATTACTGCACGCTTACTGGGCCTTTTAAAATTGTCGTTTCTCAGCCTCAAAATACTGTGCTAAGAAAAAACTTTTATGAAAGATAATAAAAATTATTCTTTCAAAGCCATTAAATAACATTTCTTTTTTAAGGAAATTTCTCGTTAGAATTTCCATAACTTACCTCGCTGTGAATTAAACATGAATCACAAATATTGCCAAATGTGAAATAAGTCTTATATATATAACTTCCTATTATAAGGCATCATTCAGTATTATATCTACAATACACAAATAAAATATAATCGAAATACAAACTACTCAACTGACTCCGGATATTTTCTCGGTTAGCTTAGGCTAAACCAATATTTCCATTAAACTAATCAGCAGATAGCTTTTAAATTATTTCCAAATAAGCGGAATGTTTTGGGCGTATCTTGACACACCCTGATGTAATAGAAAAACATTTACGTGTTGGCTTACGTTTTAGAACATTTCAACAAATCTAGCCTTTCAAATTAGAACGTTGTACAATGCAGCTTCATTAACTTAATAATCAAGTCACGGAATTCCTTACAGAGATAATTTATGGATGTATATCTACATGGCATGAAATGTATCCAGTTACGGCGTTGAACTGTTGAATCTGCATACAATGTGGCTGAATTTCAGATTCATTAAAAGTTATATGTTTTAATCGTTCTTGACACATGGAATGTTATTTATAAAGCTCAAGTTTAGTAATAAACACCAAACATTAACGTCAAATAGAAATCAAACTCTAATTCTTTATTAAAAGATACACATATATGTTTTTCTATTAAGTAAAAATTAAAATATTTTTTGTAAAATTGTGCAATTGCACAATACCTTGTAAAACCTTTTAAACTAATTAATTGATTATATGGTTTTCAAGATAGATTATTTTGTTAGTGCAATTGTGAGCGACTTCCATTTGAAGTCACTCCCTCACCGTCCTGCCTACCTAAGAGTGTGGGTGGAAACAAAGCATGACCAGAAACTTCCCTAATATTTATTATATCAGGGTTTCTTCTTGAGAGGGATGGCTGTGAATTACCGCGAATGCTAACCCAAAGATTCCCCCGAGAGAATTAGTGTGAAGGCCGCGTAAAGATCCGTCACACAATGAACTATATACACTAATGATACTTCGATGTAGTTAAAGTAAATACAGGTTTAATATTGGTTATATTCATGTGTTTAATATTTAGTTTATATGAACCAGTTAATAGATTTCAATAAAAAGATATACTATTTAGTAGCAATTCGAGATTTTTGACATCCATATTCTTATAAATATTGTAAGAGTTTGGGAGGAGTATGTAATAAATGTTTCTCTAAAAAGTAACAAAACTGTTATACAATAAATATAATAGAGAAAAGAATAGAGCATTTATATAACAAATGCTGTAATATATTGCAGATTGATGTAATTAATGGTCAACAAATATCCAACATTGATATAAGAATTAATTCAGGGTTATTCACAATTCCCTCTAAGGTTTCGGAATGTTGAAGTAAAAAAGCTAAGGCGAATATAGCAAAAAAAGCATTGACTAACAAGGGTTTACGTACAGAACATCTGTAAAATATGTAAATAAAACTTAAATTGTTTCAGTATTCTTTCATGTGTTCTTGTTTTTTTTTTTTTTTTTTTTTTTTTTTTTTTTTTTTTTTTTTTTTTTTTTTTTTTTTTTTTTTTTTGCTACAGCTTTCCGAATTTATGAAGAGAATAAGAAATACCCTGAAAAAAGGGTGAAGCTGTTCTATATTTCTCTCTTTCCTCTTCACTAAATTTCAAACATTTTTGTGCGGTATAGAAGTTAAGTGAATGTGTATGAAACTAGTTCACATGACATCTTCGTCACTTGATTGTGAATAAAATTAAGGAGTCTGTCCCTAAACGCATCCAAGAAGTTTTTTAAAAACTTTGATTCAAATGAATCAATAGATACGTTTACTAAATAAAAGCTGATTTTTTAATGTCCGTTAATAATATCATTGGTAATTATTGATAATTTATTGATAATTATTAACTGTTTAACGGTAATTATTAATTATTTAACAATAATTATTAATTGTTTAATGATATTTACTAATTATTCAATGATAATTATTACTTATTTAATTATAATTCTTAGTTATTTAATTATACTTAATAATTATTTAATGTTAAAGTCGAGTCTAGTAGTCAGAAAGTTGTAAACTAGAAATGTAAGCTGTCAGTTAAAAATTCATGCAGCAAAAGAGACGTTGGGTGTACGTAGCCTAACAAAACTTAAAAATTGTCAAATGAGATACTATCAGTGCTTAAAAATTTGGAAACCTGAGTTATATCTCGCTCTGGTGATTTAAAATTCTTAGAATCTGTTGTGTTATTACTTTCATTCAACTCTGTTAAATATAATTCAATATTCTGTGAAAAATGTGTATCCATTTACTGAAACATATTATAATTTTTCATAACGAGTTTACATAACTTTACTTTATTTGATTAACTTACGAACTTGACATTCTAAATTTATAATAAACAAGAAATGTCGTTCATTATTTTTTTGCGTGTTTTGCTCACCGATATATTATTCCCAAACTATAAATCTATTTGTGGTTATAGCAAATTGGATTCTAATTTTCAATTATTGGAACTTGAAATTTTAAACATGTAAAACGAATCCAGATACACCATTAATTCTGAGAGAGTATGTTATGAGAAAAAAAGCTCTGGTTAGAATCTAACTCATGCTTAATTCTACATGCATAGAATTAAAAATTTATAAAATGTGATGCATCATGCAATTAAACAAGTCGAAAATTTGTTCAACAAGAGGTTAATGATCCAAAATGTTTCCTGTCATTAGTCTGGAATAAATTAACTGCTCAAATAACTTTCGCATTTGTACTACGTTGGATAATGTTGAATTCGTATAACTCTTTTCAGAAAAAAATTATCCATTTCAAGAACTTTTTCTCTTACATAAAAAAACCATCTCTCTATACATAAAAAAAAATTTCGTGATGATGTAATAAACTTATTTTTTTTATCTCACACAAGAACAATAATAAAAGGCAGCAAGTCCTGTTCAATTTTATGGTTACAAATTGGCGATAAGGTGCAATTTGAGACACATTTTTTTTGTCTATGTACTAGTCAATTACTGGATACAATGATGATTTTCTTATGTGGGAACAAATTTAAAGACAAATTTAAATTAGGTTGTATAGTCAAGCTATTAAGAAATTTATGTATTACTTTGTGACGGATCTATACGCGACCTCCTGAATAATCCTTTTAGGGAAACTTTGGGGCTATCTTTCGCGTTAATTCGCAGCCATCCCTCAGGAAGAAACCTTGATATGTAGATTAGTTTGACTGTAAAAAGTCAAGGTTTTGTAAATGTAAGATAGAAGGAGCAGGGGAACAGTTGCGGTGATACGTAGGTGAGATTTATTTTATTATCACAACGTGAGTTAAGGAAGGAGTTTGCAACTATAATAAATTAGTGGATTGAGAATTAATAATCCAAGAAAGAGTAGATTAGATTAAATTAAGGTATCCGATTGGTTGCGACAACTTTTTTTTAAAAAAAGGAGATATGGGGATTTTATTGTTATTTTTAGATTAGTTTAGTGCGTTTTAAGAAAAATGTGCTAAAATTAAGAAGAGAAAAAGAAATTATTATTACTAAAATGGGAAAAAAATAGGTAAAAATTGACAAAAAATAGCATAAACGCGGCCCATTCTGCACCAAAGGTTTATGAACAAATTTTCAATTTTTTTAATCTAATGTGTTGCTATATTATTCAATTTTGAAATGACCTTCAGGATAAGAGACATTTTTTTTTACAAAAACTAGTAATACTTTAGAGCACTTTATCTCAGTTACTATATGGAAATGCTTAAAAAGACAGTGATTATATTCACATCAGGGAGTGTAAATTTTGTAATAAAACAGTGATTGATAAATCTGAAGGTTAAAACAATTCTACTAATATACAGAACTTACAGAAAAAATTTCATTTAATTATGTTCAAAACTTTTTGAGCAATCGCTGACTCCGTTTGATTATTTTCAAAAAATCACATTTCGAATAAAACGCGTTTTAAAGTATGACATCTTGCTTAAAGTAATGGCATCTGCTTTTACTAAAACACTTGTAGTTTTTGTTCTAGTAAACGGAAAATGATAAACTTGTTATTTTTATAGAGCTAATAAGATGGCCCATAAAATAAAATCATAAAAAAAATCTGTCAATTTTTGGCAAATTTTACAGTTTTAGGGTAGTCGGATACGTTAAGCAGATAACTAGCGCTTGTTTACTTATTGTAGATTGCTCTCTTTATATCACTCCTAGGGTATTCTCTTGTAGTTTCACTTGTGGTTGATTACTGTGCTTGAATAGTAATAAAATAATAATTATTATGGACGTTTCTTTCGATGCTTTGTCCCCCCCCCCACATTCACACTCTTAGGTAGGCAGAAGGGTGAGGGAGCGACTTCAAATTTCAAGTTGCTTACAACTTATAGACTGTGTAATGGCACAAGATTAGTACTGAAAAATATTCAGAAGAATGTACTGTAGTATGAAATTTTATCAGGAGATAAGAAAGGGGAAATTATATGTATACCAAGGATCATACTGGACACTCGAGGAGACTTGGATATGGCATTCGTACTGAAATGTACGCAATTCCCTGTAAAATTGGCATTTACCTTGACTATTTATATAAAAAAGGGAGGGAAGAAGTTCGAAAAAGTCTGTTTTTATGCAAAATTGAAGGAAGCAATATTTACTTATGGACTCTTGTATGTGGCTCTGCCAAGGTGCAAAAGCAAGACGGAATAAAACTGTGCAATTTAGAGGAAAAGGTGATTAGGAACATTGTTTTTGATGAGGCACTAATTGAAGTACAAATTAAAATGCGGAGATGAAGACTTGAAATTAATTTTTTTCCTGCCTACAATATACTTAAAAAAAACTACATAATATATATAATACATGAACAGTAGGATAATTTGCACAGTAAGGGTTCGTCCACCGATAGGTATTTCATAAAGTTGCATGACTATGTGTTGTTTTTAAGTTATTAATATCTAAGTCCTATATAATAGTAATTCCCAACCCCGGGTCGCTGTCGTTGACCGGGGATCAAATAGTACCAGGCCGCCCAAGGAACATTGAATTATTTCCATTTTATTTTCTGGGGTGTATTTTTCTCGGGTTTGTGCGACACTTTGTGGAAATCACTTTATATTCATTTTTGGTGCAACTATTTTATTCTCTAAAGGTATGTTTAAATACAATTAAGTTGAATTTATTGAATCAAAACAATGTAAATATAAAGCCTCTTCAGCCGGCCGTGGTAAAATTACCAAACGTTGACCGGTCCAACGTGATTAAAAGGTAGGGAAGCACAGCTATATAGCAATAAGCTTTCGATTGTACAGAAAAACATACTTATGAAAAATTCTTAATTTTAAAATGGCAGGATTATTCAAGGCGAAAATATATTAATTATTTCTCTCTCATAACTCCTCTTCGGATTTGAATTGTAAAAAGTCTTTTTAGCGGATCTCTACTTGACAGAAGAAACATGCTTGCCAAATTTCTAGTCTGCTGGTCTAATGGTCCAAAATCTTTTGCTTATAACAATCCCCCAACTCCACTTGAGAGTCAATTTTGGCAAAACCCGATCTTAGAGGATTTCTACTCAACAAAAGAAACATGTCTGTCAAATTCAAAAAATTGTAGGTCTAATAGTTCCAGACATCTCGTGATGAGTGAGTGAGTCGTTTTTCTCCTTTATTTCTGTAATTGTTGTTTATCATGATTACAAATGGATATTTAATTCGAATAAAAATTAAGTGCTTATAAATGTCGGAAGTCATTTTACATATCAAAAAGTACTCAACATCTTCCAAAATTAAAGGTAAGATCTCCAAAAGAATCTAAATAGCACTCAACACTAAAAATTATTTGACAACATTTGAGAAACTTTAAACACACATCGAGAGACAAAAATTCATAAAGAGAACTCAGAAATCTAATCCATCCAGCAGTCAATACTTTCTCAAATTACTTTTCAAATTTACAGCGCTACAATGAGGTCTTTGTAGCACAAATTCCTGAGCCTTAAGTGGTTCGATGCATTCTTTTTGATTAATTTCGCTAAAAAGAACATGAAAGCAAATATTTCGGACTCCATTTTACGCGCAAAGTGTCAAAACTTAATCTAATTTGATCCTTCGGAGAGCAAATTATGCAGGAAAGATAACTGCGGTGTTAAAATGAAATGAACCTTAACTGACAAAATCCCAAATGCATTTCGCTTCATTGATGTTATTGAAAAGAACATTCTGCGAGAACATTTCGCTCATAAATGGCGCAATTCATTGATGGTGAATACTTTTCGAAACTAATTATTTTTCTGCTGTAATAGCTTTATAATTTGTTTCTGAAGCATTCTGTGATCGTTCGGCGTGACAAAAGTTACAGGATCTGTAATCCGTGACTTTTATGAAAAATAGCGGAATTAATTTTTGTCAAATGCTATTGAATTTTTAAAGAATATTTTGTAAAATTCCAACAATACGTCTTCTTTACACATTAAGGCAGCGTTACTCAACCTGCGGCCCGCCGGACCTTTTTAAAGGGACATGGTACGATTTAAGCAAAAAATTTTGATTGAAGGATTTTCAAAATTTTGTTTGCCTCCTTTTTTTGTTTGTAAAATTTTTGTGCGTAAACTATGTAAAACAGATTTTGTGCTCAAAATTTCATAAAAAGCGAGCCACTTAATTTTTTAAAGAAAAAAAATTTTGACGTGATTTTAAAATGCTATTTCTCCCACAAGAATTTACGTACGCGTATGAAATTTGATTTACAAGTACGTCAAACTATGTATATCAAAAGTTGGTATGGGTTTTGAGATAACATTATTGGTATTCCTACAAAACTTCTTTTTATCAATGCTCATTGAAAATTCCTTAAAAAATTTATAAACTCTGAGTTTAGTTATTTTTAAAAAATAAGTATTGCTTTGATTCAAAAATGCATACCAACATTTGTTACATGTGCTATTAGCAATAGGTAAAAAAAATCAAAGTCTTAGGCACAGTAGAAAAAAGTCTTGGCATTTTAAATGAAGACAAACTCATTATTTTTTCTTTCTGAGATAAGTAAGTTTAAAGTTTTAATTTGCAAGAGGGATAAGAATAAAAACGAGCGTAAAATCTATCATAATTCTACGGTTTTTTAAGTTTAGAGCTTTTAAATTTTGTGAGGTTATAGAAAAGTATATAAAGAATAATTTAGGCTAAAAAAATTTGGTTTGATTTTTTGACCGATTTTTGTCATTTGAGTCGTACTGTGTCACCTTAAGTGGCCCGGCCATGGCCCATTGTTCTGAGAATTTCATTTATTTATAAAAATTTGGTGGAAATTTCTTTGTTAAAAAAAATCAAATATATCAATTTTGCTTTTTTCTGTTGATGTCGTATGTGTGCGAATTGATATTTTTTTCTGATTAGTGATAATAGACAACAGTGGAGTAGCGACCATTTTATGAGTGTAACTAAATTTCACTATCTTTCATACCTTGCAAGCGAAAAATATTATAAGAAAATAGATTGTTTCAAGACGAAGTTGACTATTTTGTAGTGAAAAACAAGCATGGTTTGGTAATTGTTCGATTTGTCACGAAATGTATAGGGTGTTTCATATTGAATGGTACAAAAAGAATAGCTCAGTGTGACTGCCGTAATGGATTTATTCAGCCAAAACAAATTTATTCTGCAACTACAATTATACAAGTTTTATTTGGCACCAAAGAAAAATTATCGAATGATAAACTCGCCGCTAGAGGCGCTGCTAAACAAAATGTCGTCCATGCAGGAGAAAGCGTACTGCGTTTTCGAATATGCCAATTTGAATATGAATTATGTACATTTTCCGTGCCCCAAATCGTAAATTATGGCGATTAACTTTGCCACATAAGTGGAACGTGGCTTCATCGGTAAACACCAGTGTGTTCTCGAAACCATTCACGTCGAGATTTTTTTGAAATTTCACTCAGAAATTCTTACGCAACGGTTTGTCAGTAGGTTTTAAAACCTGGACCATCTGATATCTGTACGGCTTGAATTGGAGACGCTTCCGTAAAACACGCCACACCATTCTGCAAGGGACAGCCAGTTCTGCACCTGCACGTCGCGTTGATTTTGAGGGACTCCGTAAAAATGAATCACTAATTCTTTCAATCACTTCGGGTTTTGTTTCTTTTCGTCCTGGGGTTTGTTCTTGCATAAGCAGCCGGTATCCTGGAACTGCTTCACGCACCTGCTTATGTTATGCCGATGCGGTGGTTCTTTACGAAATTTCGTGTGAAAATGTATTTGCCCAACAGTTACCGAGGAGGTTTTGGCATATTCGAAAACGCAGTACGCTTTCTCCTGCATGGACGACATTTTGTTTAACAGCGCCTCTAGTGGCGAGTTCGTCATTCGATAATTTTTCCCTGTTGCCAAATAAAACTTGTATAATTGCAGTTGTAGAATAAATTTGTTTCGGCTGAATAAATCCATTACGTCAGTCACACTGCGCTATTCTTTTTGTCCCATTCAATATGAAACACCCTGTATTTAAAAAATATCAATAAATAGGAATCGTTCAATAACAATTTTCCTCGAAGATCTCTTTCAAGAGATGATAAAAGGGCTTTCTTGAATAATCTTTACTCCAGCAAAAAAGTGGTAATGTCACAACGATAACAAAGGCACCCTATGAAATTTGCTGTATCATTGGTTATTATATGAAACCGTTTTACATATGCAGAAATTGTGAAAGAGTGATTCTTAAATGCTTCCAATTTAGAAAAATTCAGTAACAAAAATAAAAAATATAAAATTAATAATTAAAAAAGAAAATAGGAGTTCTAATATTCTGATTCATTTACACATTTTAAATTTTTTATGTAATCTTGGTCTTAAAGCATTTCTCCTCCCACCCCCTCCGTTAAACCTCATGTTGCGGACTGCTTGAAATGGATAACATACGTATGCGGACCGGCAGAAAAAAGGTTGAGTATCCCTGCATTAAGTTATCGGACTACGTTCGAATGCCTTTTTTTACTACATTTAGAAGTAATATATGTACCCAGCAATTCACAAAAATTTTAATTTTTAGGAAATTTTAATAAAATGTTAAATTTTTCAAATGCTCTATTTTTAAAAGTATTTTAGATTTTACAAAAAAAAATTGCTGCAGCACGTTTTTAAACATATTTCTAGAGAATGGATTACAAGTTTTAAATTATTTCTTTTGAATCAAAAGCTATAGCTAATCGAAGCTACAAACTATGAATTTCCGACAAAATTTCGATACTTTTAAGAGAAAATCCAACTATAAAATCACTAATAATTATTCAATTTCTTAGCATGTAATCCCTTCTCTAGATAACACTATTAATAACATTTGTGTAAAATTTCATGCAAGTATCTCTACTAGTTCTTTAGGTATAACATCTTAAATACCATGAAATTTACAACAAAAAAAAATAGTTTTGAGAAAAATGAATTTAAACTTTATAAATGCAATTTTAAAATAAATTATGACTAGTACATACTTAAAACTCTCCTGATTTATATTTTACACCTTCAGACTTTGATAATTTTGTTAAATTTTCTCTTTTTTGGGCCTTGTTTTTTTTTCAGCATGATTTTAAATGAGGTAAAGAATGTCGTTTCAAGTCACTGACTCAAATGATGTCGAAAGATCTGTAGTTACGCTGGGTATAGTAATCTGCATTTATGCCAAGGACATTCAATATATCTAACAAACCATTAGAACCTTTGTTAAAAATAATAACTGCAAAGAAATATTTTTTTATCTGAATAAGCGTTTCTTTTGGAACAATATTCCCTCAAACAGCCGTTAAACGACTCATTTGAATTTTGTATCTTACCGTGGAGGCACAGACGTAACAACTGTTTATCACACAACTCCATGTGTGTAACCAGGTTTAACAATATTTAAAAGTTTTACAGAAAGGCCTGCACTTTTTTCTAAAAATTGTTTGCCGATGACTTTTGATTGTTGATATGCACACCAACTATCAGCTATATATATAAATATATATTATAGCTATTTAATTATTATAGCTATTTAATTATTTTTATTTAACGTATTCATTTCTATTTAGTTTATAGTATATAATTTTCTTGTTATATTTCTTAATATATTTAGTCTATAATATATAATATTCTTAATATATTCTTATATTAAGTTTAGTTACTAAAATATATATAGATGGTGCTATTATTCTTAGTATTGCTGTGTTTTTTATGCATTGAGTCAGTACACTTGTGGAATCTGAATACATCGGGTAAGATTAGAGTTTATTTGCTCATTTACATTATTGTTAATTATGGTTATATTCATGATTAACCTCTCTTGCAAATACTTTTGTTTATACATATTTATATTTGTCTATTTCTTCCGAATTCCTATAGTAATTTAATATTGCAATTTCTATTATATTGCTGTTATATTCACCCATGTGGGTTTTAGGCTTTTGCCTTAGTTTATATTGGGAGCTATTGTGTCGAAAACATTTCTGTTGTAGGAGAAGGTTGAGATCTCACAAACTTTGTCTAATCCTGTTTCACTGTCCTAAACCAGTGACAGCTCAAGAAATCATAATAGTTTTCCACTCTAGCTACATTTCTCTTTTTTGGTTTGTCATGGTTCCATGTTCTTGGTTCTTCCGTCTGATCTTAAGATACTTGGGATTTATTAGTCTTCTTTTTAATTTATTTACTGCTATATATATATATATATATATATATATATATAATATATATATAAATAATGAAAACAACACCCTATATATATATATATATATATATATATATATATATATATTACTGTCTGTGAGTTTCATCCCCGTGTGATAGAAATGAGCTTAATTTTTCAACATGCCTCTATTTTTTCTATTATGTCGAAAATTTCTGCTGTATGGGGAAAATGGTACCACAACGCAGCTTAACCCTAATTTGCTAGCCTAATTCAGCGACAGCTTTAAAAATCATAATAGGTCTCCATTTTAATTCAAAGACTCTTTCTGTATCTTCAATTGTTATGTTTCTTGGAATCTAATATCCAATTTCTTTCTTTTTTGGCCTTGTAGGTAATACAACTTTCTCATTTATTATTTTATTTTATTTTATTATACTATATATATATATATATATATATACTACTTAATGAACTTTTTCTCTTCTGGTTCAATTTTTTTCTTATTTTTTTAAAAATATTTATGGAAATTTTAAATTATATTCTCTGTTTTATTGTTGTTGCGTAGGCCACCTTATCGACAGTAACATCTGATCAAGGTCCACAAAATTCATCGCGGGTTTCTCTGTTTTAAAACAACTTATGGGGATCAATGACTTTGAACTGGCTTTACCAGGTGCCCAACTCTCCGAGATAAGTAAACTATTCGTAACTTTTTAAACAAAAGTAACATATTTTATCAGTTATTAAATTCAAAGACCCATATGGTAACGCATGCTTAAATTTATCGGTTATAAAAAATGTATGTTTAAAATTTCTAGGCTTAAAATTAGAAATAATATCAAACCATTAATTTTAATATAAAACTATTTTTAAGAGGAAAATACAGTGCATTCCTGGACAATATATTTTTTTTTTCTTGTTTCCCTTGCAGATTTCTTTTTGATGGGCAAAATGTATGAAACAAAGAGACATTATTTTACAAAAAAGTGTGAATAATTATTCTTTTTAATAAATTATAGTGTTTATGAATTTAAAAATTGTTTGATGTGGTTTTTAAATATATAAAAAGATGATTCTCTATTTAATAAATTTTCAACAGAACAGAGGGTTCGACAGTATTTGTAATAGAAAGGGGCACGTAAATCTTGGTTTCAAACCCCTGAATGAATTTACCAGCTGTAGAAAACGGAGGTGTTCCTTTTTAGAATTTTATGGTACATTAAAATATCTGAGATTTTGTCAGGGAATGTAAAAATACCTCATCCAAGAGATCACGATGAGTTTGAAGCCCTCATTAACGATTACATTCAAGAAGAGAATCTCTGTTTACTGCAATGCCACGAACTAGGTCATCGATTAGTATCAATTGTAAAACTGCGGGCTTTTCATCGATTAAGCCTTTTGTGAGTATAATTTCAACGCTTTATTTCAAAGCTTGCACAGAAATAAATGAAAAATGATAATTTTATTTTCTTAATCATCTCATTATTATTTAAAAATTATACATGTATCATTTAAAAATTTAGAGTTATTAAGCGTAAAGTTATTTTGATGCTAAATAGCTTTTGATAAAGCTTTGCATTTTTTACTCACTAGTTGAATTACGAAATAATAAAAAAGGAATCCAAATATTTTTACAGTTTTTTTTTAAAAGATATTTATTTAGAAATTATTTCGTGTTTCTTTTCTTATTTATAAAGTATTAAAAAAATAAAGTTTTTTTTTAAAGAATTGACCTTAGTAATTTTTTTATTAAAAAAACATTTAAAAAGCTATAAAAAATTCGATTTTTATAATCACGACAAGGTTACAGAATGCTTTTGAGATAAAAGATACGTTGTATCGTTGCATTTCTACAACATATCTAT
>BMAO01022051.1:0-33507 GCA_019973975.1 Trichonephila clavata
GGGCTCAAGTGGCGTTATAGATCATTATCCCCATTTTTAAACTATTAGACGTACAGTCTTGAAATTTGATAAGCAGATTCCTTTCGTAAACTAGAGAAACCGCTTACAAAATAGGTTTCGCGAATATCAACTACTAAGTTTAATTTCTGGAGATTAAGAGGCGTAATCGATAAATATTTCATTTTTAAACTACTTGATCATCCTGCTTGAAAATTGGTAGGCATGTTCCTTTCATGAAATAGAGTTCCTCTAACAAAGAGTAAAATGAAAATTGACCCTAAAGATGTTTGCGAGGGGTCAAGAGGAGTTACAGAAAAAAATTCCTGTTTTTAATTGTTAGACCCATATACTTGAAATTTGTTAAGCAAGTTTCTTTTGTTGAATAGGGATCCACTAAGAATAAATTTTAAGCAAATCAAGTTCTGGGGGGTTGCAGGAGGTTACTGGGACGTATTGACAAAAAAAAAATTACTTTTTTCGAGCTACAAGGACTGAAATAATGAAATTTGGTTTGTATTTTTCTTTTGTTGAATTGAAATCCGCGCTAAGAGCAGTAATTTTGGAAAACGGCTCTC
This sequence comes from Trichonephila clavata, assembly GCA_019973975.1. Lineage (NCBI taxonomy): Eukaryota > Metazoa > Arthropoda > Arachnida > Araneae > Nephilidae > Trichonephila > Trichonephila clavata. The sequence goes on from BMAO01022051.1 coordinate 576, forward strand.
AACGGGATTACGGGGATATTTATAGCAAAACTTTTGCTTTTTTCTGTTAGATTTAGACTTGAAATTTGGCTTGCATGTTCAATTTACGGAGTAGAGATCCACCGAAAATTGGTTTTGCGGGAATCCACTTGGTTTTTGAAATACGAAAGAGCAAACATCATTCTACGCTTCAATTTTAGAGATTTTTAGAAAATACAAATTAGATGAGTTCTGCCCTTTTTTTTATCAACAGGTGACAGTTACAGGTATAAGTATATTTTTAAATTCAATCGAATTCTTAATGCTAGGACTTAGATATCAATAATTTATACATATATATAAGCAGTAAAAATTTATAAAACATCATGAAATGCCCAGCGAAGTGGGCGGGTAACAGCTAGTAAAATATAAAAGGCAAAACCTGACTTTGCAGGGGGCCTTACTATTCTCCGTTATGTCACTGACGAGAGACACTGTTTGTTATATGTTCGATAAAAAGAGTACGACAGCCGCAATGTTTGTCAAGTTTATGGGGAGGATGCAATAAGCGAAAGAACATGTCGTCCATGGTTTTGTAAATTTTCTGGAGGGAGACCGAAGTTGTCACGACCAGGGTAGGAGTGGACGGCTATCACACGTTGAAAAAGGAGATATTGACCAAGCCATAAGAAGCAACCCGAACCCAACCGTGAAAGAATTAGCGGAGACCTTCAACGTACACCGGACAACGGTCGAGATACGGCTGGTTAACTTGGGTTTTACAGGAAAGTTGGATCGTTGGGCTCCACATAACCTGACAGCTAAGCAACGGGATGACCAAATCGCTACATGTGTTTCCTTGCTTTCCCCAGTGGCGTAACGGAAAATAATTGCCCCCCCACAAGGGCAGGTCTTGGGCCCCAAGCCAATATATATATATATTTTGTCACAAACTGATACGCTCTGAGTGACCGAACGGTTAGAGCACTGTTCTACAATGCAAGTGGCTGGGGTTCGAGTCTCCCAGATATTTGTTTGTTAAATTCAATCATGACTTTCATTATTTATTATTATGGACATTTGCAAATTATGTAAATTGAATTTATGTTAATCTTTCCCCTGGTGGTTATTCTAAAACCCTCCACCAGGTTTATAAAAGTACTGCAGCTGGATAGGTCTTCAGTTGTGGTGCTGCCCGTGTAAAACACTACGACAAAATAAATTGTGTATTGGATAACATCGCCTTATTCCTTCTACGTGACAATATATTCAACATTTCTCTACAAGAGAGAGATGAATTACATGATTAATACTTAAAAGAATATCAATTGCCAGATAACAAGACAACAGAATTTAGAAGGAGATATGAAAGATTGAAATAACACAGTAAAATATAAAAGAATGGATGCTTCAGTATTATCAACATTGTTGACTTAGGACAGCTAGTATACATAAAATTTTCTTTAAAAAAATCCTTCTGTATAAAAGTGGGGTTGAACATGTTTTTTGGCCAGCCAACCTTCCCCCTTTTTTGTGAATAATACCAAGCAAATACCAATTGGAAATAATGGATAGGAAATCTAAATCCATTATAAGGGAAAGGTAACTTACCCAAAAATTGCATACTGAAATGCAGAGCCCGCGCTAAATCTGAGTACAATAAACAAGTTATTGCCAGATTCTGGACCATAAATACAATTTAAAAACAAAGCAAAGGCTGAAAAATAGCACTTAGCAAAAGTATGAAAAGAATAGAAATAATAAAATAAGAAATGTAAACATACTACAATTATCTTAGAGACTCTTAATATGGTTTAAAAGTTATAATAAATTCTAAAAAAGTAATTTTATCTAAAACTAGAAACTGGAGGTATTTAAAACTATCTAGGAAGAATAATAAATCTATAATATAAACCTTTTAAATTTATGGAAATTTAATCCTTACTATTTAGAATATCATTATTTAAATATCTATTAATAAAATTAATTGGGTAGTTTTGGATTAAACAGTATTTAGTAAAATGTTTATAATTTTTTATTTTTTCTGATTTATTAGAAACTAGAAGTTTATTGCGTAGTATGTAATTAAGAACAATATTTCTGAATATAGATACATGCACATTACTCTCCCAATGCGGTACTTTTATAATATTGAAATTAAAGTCTTCTCGTTTATCATAAATATTAGTAACTATTTTATAATCATTTAATTTAATTTCTATATCAAGAAAATTTGCTTCGTAACTGTTACTATTTGTCTGTATTAAATTAAGATATTGTGGATAAAAATTAATATTAGGTATAAAGTTGTCTTGCTTGCCAAAAATGATTATATCATCTATATAACGAAAAAAATAAAATTCTAAGTTGTCTGTGAAACTATTTTCAAAATAATGTAAATATAAATTGGCAAGACAGTTGCTAGCTGGGCCACCTTGTGGTAGACCCTTAATCTGTTGATAATAATTACCATTATGATAAACATAATTCTCTTTTAGAACTAACTTAAGTAGAGAACCAAATCTATCATATTTGACATTTTTAAACAAATTATCTTTATGTAATTTTACTAGTGTTTTTATCATATCATCAATATTAATTGAGTTAAAAAGATCTTCAAAATCTAAACTAAATACTGAAAATATTTTTTTATCTTTAATTTGTGCAATAAGTTCTGTACTATTTTTAAGAATGGCTGAAGTTTTTAGATTATTTATTGTATCTTGTAACATTTCATGTAGAATTTTGCCTGATTTGCTGATATATGTATTAAAACCATTAGTAACTGTTCTAAACTTTACTGGATTTTTATGAAATTTAGGAGTAAGAAATACATGTGGAAATTTAAAATTATTATTAATTTGTATTTTTAATTGTTTATGAAAAGCCAAAATTCGATTATTTATTTCTCTATCAGAAATTGATGACCTAATAAAAGCTGTATTATTTTCAAAATGTTTGTTGAGCATTAAACTATAATAGTATTTACAAATGAAGGCAAAATTTCCAGGCACTTTATCAATATAAACTATAATAAATTTATTTTGTAATTTTTTAATCTGATTTTTAATATCATTAAAAAAGATGTTATTATCTGTACTAAAGTTATATATATATATATAATATACTTGCTAGAAAGAGTCTGCGTTCATCTACTACTGCGTACATAAACAACGAAAAAAATTTAAAAACCAGAATTTGAAATTTTTTTAAAAATGATATTTTATTTAGTCTATTCCAAGTATTGAAAATAACAAAAGTAAGCTTGGTTTTTTTTCATAGCTTTTAAAATAAAAACAGGTTTGTAGCGATACCAACAAAAATCAAGTAGGAAAAGTCTGCATTCACTGTTTTAGTAGTAATTATAAAAATTATTTTAAAAGGATAATGAGCTATTTAATAGCTGCAGTAGCGTAACGGAAAATAATAAGGCCCACCCCCTGACAAGGTCAAGTTTTGGTCCCCAAGCCAGATCTTACAAAGGATTACAAAATCAAACATAATGTATATTTACGCACGCACTAGACACAGAAATTCACAACACAAGCAAGTAGACTGTAAAACACACACACACACTGAATTTTATTTACAAAACATGCACTGTATAAAGGAACAGGCACGCCACCTATCGATGACATCATCAAAAGAAAGGCGAGGCGTTAACATTCTCCCCCCTGTTGCCATGGTTACATGCAACAAATTTCACAATACATATAAACGAACTATAAATTAAAATGCATTAATATCAATTTACACACAGAATAAAACAATGCATTCACTAAAATCTTTACTAATATAAATTCACAGAAACTCATGAATTATACAATCTTAAGTTGGCACAGGTAGTAAACACACTCGAGAAATAGCTCGCTTATATTCTCCTTTTTCAGTCTTTACTTTCACAACTCGAACTAAATTATCATCACCTTTATAAAGTTCCAAAATCCTACCCAATGGCCATTTAAACGGAGGCATATTGTCCTCAATAAGAACTACCATGTCTCCTATCTTTACGTTTTCTTTTAGAATTTGCCACTTGTTGCGTTGTTGGAGTTCGTTCAAATAACCTCGGTTCCATTTACTCCAAATAAGCTGCACAAATCTCGTAACTCGTTGCCCTCTTTTTAGGATATTCTCATTTAGATCAACTAAGTTAGGCTCACTGATTGAATTAATAGGTCTACCTATTAAAAAGTGTGCAGGTGTTAAAGCATTTAAGTCATCAATATTGGTTGATAAGGGACTTAAAGTTCTAGAATTCAAGATTCCCTCTATTTGGATGCATGCGGTCAAGAATTCCTCATAGGTTAAGTTAGACTTTCCCACTACTCTCTTAAGGTGGTATTTAACCGATTTTACGGCAGCCTCCCACAAACCACCAAAGGAGGGTGCTCTTGGAGGAATGAATTTCCAGTCAATTCCCTCACTCGATAAGAAACCAGCAAGATTCTCATCAGGCGTTTTAACCAATGTTAGAAGTCTCTTAATTTCTTGATTTGCTCCCACAAAGGTTGAGCCATTATCGGAATACAACTTTGCACATTTACCTCTACGGCTAAAGAATCGCTTTAACGTTGCAATAAAGGCGTCAGATGTGAGATCTGTTACATTTATTTATCCTTCAATAGTTTCTTAGTAGTTTTTTTACATTCAATAGTCTCTTAAAAGTATAGTTTTTGAAATTGATTGTGATAATTTGTCAAATTTCCATCAGTTTATTTTGCTTATAATAAATAGTTTATACTTTCTTGATTAATTAATATACATTTTATATGTAATTATATATATATATATATATATTTTCAGTTTGGTGTCACTGATGGAGATGGCATTATTAGTTTATGGCAAGTGGGACTTCAGTCTGTGAGCAATAGGCCTTTCTTTGTGAGTTTTTTTTGCATCATTTAATAATAATAATAATAAACATAATTTGGAGAAATTTTTTGAATTACATATATATTGTTGGATTATTACTGTGTTGTGGGTATTTTAAATATAATGTAATTAATTGTTAACAAAACATAGTTTTACTGTAATTATGTGTATGGTATAAACTGAGAATTTTCGGAACTTTTTTAAAGCTAAAGGACATAGGTTAGTTTATACCTCCACTAACCTCGGAAGAGCGTAGTTTAGATAATTTTTTAAAACATTTTCTATTATCAAAAAAAGTCACATAAATTCTTCAAATTTGGTATCAAAATATGAATTTCCAAATAGTTTATAAAATTCATTGGGATGTCTGAATGCATATGATCCATTATACCACTTGTTCCTTTTTTGATCTTGGCATCTTCCCTAATTCAAGATATTTTTCTCTAGTTTTCAAACTTGTTTCTCATTTAAGAAGAAATATAGATGAGCTCTACTACTAGACACTGAAAACAAGATCACTTGTCATTTGAAATAAGCCATATATGAATTTCTTTTCCCTTTAACTTTTCAAAGAACATGTTTTTTGTATTCTTATGCTATGCAATTCATTTTATTCAAGGGATTAGATTTAACAGAGAAAGCTATTTATTATAAACATAAACCTACATTATCAATGTATATTGAAATTTTTTTGGTACTTACATATTATATCTATATATACGAGGGTAAGTTGAAAAATAAGTTTCCCCTGTCGACTGTGGTCAGAGTTGTGTATGAAAGTCAAAAAATAGAATGAGACATTAAAGATATGACATACCTTTATTTTTCCACATAGGTACCAAGTACATTGAGACATTTGTCATATCGCTTAATAAGCTTCAAAAAGCCCTCCAGGAAAAAATCATGTCTTTGCATATGGAAGAATCGTTGAACGGCTTGTTTCACTTCAGTATTGCTTCCAAAGCGCCTTCCCCCGAGATTTTTCTTCAAAGCCGGAAACAGATGGAAGTCGCTTGGTGCGAGGTCAGGACTGTATGGCGGATGGTGTAGGCGCTCCCAACCAAGAGTTGCAATATGGTTTTGCGTTGCCGTTGCCGAATGTGGTCTGGCATTGTCATCCAACAGCAGAATGCCAGATGGCCGCTTTTTCCGAATCTCCTCTTTCAATTTCGACAGGGTGTCAATGTAGCGCATAGCATTGATGGTTCCAACCTCCAAAAATTCCAGCAACAAAACTCCTTGGGCGTCCCAGAAAACTGTGAGGAGCACTTTACCTGCAGAGGGAGTTGTCTTGAACTTCTTTCGGACAGGTGATGACGGATGTTTCCACTCCATAGATGCGGTCTTCGATTCTGGCGTGAAATGGTGGACCCACGTTTCATCCCCCGTCACAATCCGAAACAGAAAGTCATTGCCATCTTCATGGTAACGCACGAGATGTTCCAGGCTGACCGCCATGCGTTGTTCCTGGTGTGTCGAGGTCAATTGCCGGGGCACCCATCGTGCTGACACTTTTCTGTATCGAAGAATGTCGTGGATGATGTTTTGAGCTCGCTCATGTGAGATTCCAAGTTCTTCCGCTACTTCATCGATGGTAATACGCCGGTTCGCTCTAATCATGTCATCCACCTTCCCGACATTTGCATCTGTAGTGGCCGTGCGCGTCCGTCCAGCTCTCGGTATGTCCTCCACTTGCTGACGTCCATCACTGAATGTGCGACACCATCTCCGCACCATTTGCTTCGACATCACACCTGGCCCATAGACTTCCACGAGGCGGTTATGAATTTCTGTTCCTAAAACTCCACGTGCCCATTCATAGCGGATAACCGCTCTCACTTCCTCCTTTGACCACGAATTCAAAAAGCACCTTCTCTCCATACCTACCGGGGCTCAAATGAGAGGCTGGTCTCCGTTTTGCGCAGGCACTGCAACAGCGCCATCTGCTTGATTTGCAGCGACCTCTACCCAATGGTGTATCGGTGACTTGCGCGTTTTCCTGCTGTGTCGCCTTTCGCCCATAGCCGTTCAACGCTTCTTCCATATGCAAAGCCCTGATTTTTTCTTGGAGTACTTTTTGAAGCTTATCAAGCGATATGACAAATGTCTCAACGTACTCGTACGAGAATAATAAAATAAAGGTATGTCATATCTTTAATGTCTCATTCTATTTTTTGACTTTCATACACAACTCTGACCACAGTCGACAGGGGAAACTTATTTTTCAACTTACCCTCGTATATATATGTAATCGACGTTGGCCGTTGAAATGATTTCTTTAATAATATGATCGCTATTGTTGATGGTTTCTTTGGATGATATTGACGAGGCGTCCGATTGATTAAAATCTGTTTATTCCACATCTTGAGCACATATAAACATGTTACACATAAAGCATGAAATGGACAACACATAATAAAGAAAACGAATGCACAATGAGCTGCAGCCGGCTACATGTTTACGCAGACAAAATACAGAAGCGAAAGGGAGTTGGTCTCCAGGAATCTCGATATTTATAGGCTTCTCAAATCACATGATCTGAGTGGGTGGGTAGGTGTAGTTTAAAATACTCTCGTTAGGCGGCGGGTTAACTTATTATTAAAACGTTGATCCTGAAGGGATGGACCATTTGCAATTAAAATATATTTAAAAGGATTATATTAGTGGGAATTATTACATATATATATAGGGAGTGTGGGAACTAATAGTAGGAACTAAATATGAACATATAGTGTATTATTTCATACCAAACGAAATGTGATTACCTGTACAATTTTCTGAGATCCAACATATTTCGAAAATTCCGACAATTGCTTTTTCTGTTTTGCGAGTTTAAAAGCTCTACGCCAAGAATTCTTGGAACGAGTACTTCGTCTTTTTGGGTTGTTGAGACGTATTGGGCTGCATCTAACTGAAGGAGTAGATGGTCGGGAGCTAGTTTTGAATAGAAATCACCTAGGTATACCTTTGTGCGTGGTCCAATGGCTCCATCTGCTGTGCCTCTCCCTCAATCTCTCAGAAACCAAGTTCTCCCCACTAGTTGACTCAGCTAAAAGAATATTGTGGAAGCCACGCTCTTCACACTCCGCTACTTGTGTATTGAAAATGAAGAAAACCTCTTTTATTGCTTATTTGGTCTCAATCATTGCCCCGATGAGTCCGGCACTTCCTTTTCAGCCAACTTTGCATTTGCGTGTGAAAGGCACAAGGTTGCCTCGAGTGAAACCGGCCTTATTGAAAAGAGGAGGAGACAAAACAAGAGCTAGTGACACAGGTCTAATTTTTAAAAGATAAAGCAAAAGATTTTAAACAGAAACATTTGCTTTAGTGAACTTTTTTTTAAATAAAAACTATTAGCCAATCAGCAGAAAATGTTAGGATCATATCTAAATAACAAATCCATGAACTTGTTAGTGATACAGAGCAGTCTGATTAGTGTTTGAATATACTTTTTATGTCTTCAGCAATGAAACAGCTATTGGTTTGTCCAGAAAGTTTGAGTGGATTTTGAAGGAAATTTAAACGCAACACACATTTAAATTTTGATAATTTGTTAAGTTTTATTGGTGCCATTCTGCTCCACAATATTTCTTCATATTTCAGGTTACTTGAAAACTCCATCCTTCCCCAAAATTTCTCGATGCTTTTGGTGAAACAATTTTATGTGATTTTTTTTATCTCCATCAAAGATTTGAAGTTTTTTCGTTAAGAAAATTTCTTAATTATGAAAACTGGAATAAAAATCAATAATTAAGATTTTTTAAAAAATTCGACAGTAGAAGACAGTTGGGGAGAAATTGACGAATAAGTTTCTATGATATTGTATTGTGACATTATGTGTTTTGATACGACTGGAATGATATTTTGTAATACTAAAAATTGAAGTAAGTATATTACATTTTTAGACAACAAACTATTCGCTTAAAATACTTAATTTCTTTTTCAGTGGCAATGAATAATATTTTACCGAATTCAACAATGTGAAGAAAGTGCGAACTCTTTTTACACGTACATTATGGAAGATTTATACAATTATAATCCTGATTCTTGCGAATCAAATTATTCATCAGAGAGCGAAAGTAAAGAACCAAATGATTACCTGACTTTTGTCTCTAAAATAACCGATGAATTGAGATGTCATTTTAAAAGAAATTATGGTAAAGAAGAGTACTGTGATGACATCTTTGAAGATATCTTTTCGACTCCAGTATCTGGTAGTTTTTCATATTACTCAGATCTATTGGCTGTGGCCCAGCGCAAAAATGACAGGAAAGAAAACAACAAAGTAATTCCAGAAACCTCTGAATTCGATACACAGGAAAGTAGTACTGCTATATTTTCAGAGTAAGTACAGTAAAAAGAGAAACGATACTATGTAACAGTTTGAAATTTTTATTAAAATGCATGTAATTTCGCAGATCATGTAATTATTTAACTTTCACAAATATAGTAAAATGTTCCCGTTCTTAATTTTTTAAGATGCTTCCAAGCAAATAATTTCATTTTACATTAATATATTTCAAATTTGTTTAATAATATAAAATAAATATTTTTCCAATAACAAATATCGAACTCATATGATCAATTGATGAAATAAATGATATTTTATTTTTCTCATAAAAATTACTTGTCTGAAATAAAATTCTATAAAAAATATATATTTTACAAAAAAATCAGAGCTATTTATATATTGGCTAATGACAACAGATATTTAAATCAGTGAAACATAATGTATACTTGTAAGGAAATATTTGAAATACAGTAGAGTCCCGAAAACTCAGTCTAATGTGGACCGAAGAAAGGTCGAATTTGTGAAAATGCCGGGTTATCGAGAATGGGATTATAAAAATAACAAGTACGAGTGTTTCATCAAAAAATATTGTACTGTGGCTCAAGTGTAGTATGGGGGGGGGGGGCTTTTGATTTGCGATTTTTCTGTAGATTCGGCGATTTTATATAGATATTATGGTGAGATAACGAATTCATTCTGGCTTCTGCACTCCTATCACTAAGTGAAGGAGCTTGGCAATCGATTTTGGTCGCCAAAAAAAATTGACATAGCCAAGCCTATACAACACTTTAACCTTGTACTGCACTTGCATGTACTTTTTGCATAAAAGACGGTCGTCTGGAACTATACGGTAAAGTACGGAAATTTCTCGGGTCGGATATCAGATTCGGATATCCCGTCTCAAAATACGCCAGGGACCAAGTTTCCGTGCCCCAAGGCTTTTAAGGGAAGTCCCTGTCACGGTGTGCTAAAAATGCAGTTGTTCGTCATTATCCGGCAAAGTTATGGGAATTTTTGGGAACCGATTTGAAATTCAGATTCCACGCCCTGACATAAGCCGGGCACTTATTTTTCGGGCCCCTCGGTTTGCAAAATCCGCTTCTGTCGACGAGTGCGCACTGTGACATCTTGCGACATTTACAGTTTTTCGGATTCAAGTTCACATCTTCGGCAATAAAAAAATATTGACGTCATTAATTGACATAAAGACTATCCCATCGATCAAGTTGGACTAAATTACATACAATATGCAAAATTATATTAATATCGGTTGTGTAGGTTCGGAGTTCATCGCGGACAAACACTGTGATACGGGATTTTGTATATAAAGATAGTTACACATTATCATGCAGCAGCAAAGCAGGTCGCCAACGGTTAGTTTAATATAATACAGGCATGGAAACATTTTAGTCATGGATTATGAGAAATCTGGGCTTAATATTTGTATGAATTTTTTTGTTTTCAGAGTTCTGATAGGAGTGTGTGAAACTTAAATAAAACTGTAAGAAATAAAATAGTTCTTTTACGTAACTTGATAAATTATCAACACTTTGCTTGAATGGTAAAATAACGGGAATCCTATTATTGTAGTAATTTGAATAATCAAACAACCTAAGCAGGTGAGGATTAAAGAGCTAAATTATTCGTCTAACTAGAGATAATCTTTAGTCTAAAATCGTCATATTAAACATAAACCTGTTTCATAACTACAGAAATTATTGACTATAATGTATTTCAGAAAATCATTCCCCCCCCCCCTTCTGAACAGCTTACAAGAGCATTGTTAAAAGTAGATAAAAAACCAATTTTGCTTCAATTTGCGTACTTGTATGAACAAAATTGGGATTGAACCTAAAAGCTTTGGATGAAATAGCATCTATATAAAACACAATAAAATAACATCTCACAGTAAAAACTCAAAATGAAGTAACTAAATATAAAAACAAATAGCACAGGCTTCTAACATACGATGACTCGTTTTCCAATTGCGACAGAATTTTCTGTTGTTTATGCAATGTTTTCATTTAATTTAACAATTAATGTTAAATATTAATCATCCTTATACCCTTCAAAATTATATTTAATTGAATAAATAAGCTTATCATCAATATTTTGAAAAATATTTATGCAATAGAAAAGCATGGATGCTTTTTTTTATATTCAGCACATCCATTTACTAAAAAACACAAACTCTGCCTTCTCCAAACTCAGGTTGATTAGTGATAATTATTCACTTCTGCATTTTTGTATTTTATCTAGATAAAAATAAATTTCTTCTACATTTTCAGTAAAATTATCATCTGTTTTTTGTATAATTATTTTTCATTTTAATTAATTATAAATTTTTTTTAAGATTCACTTCTATATTTTTAAAACAGGTTCCGCTGTTCTTGTGCATGTTCTGGAACTTACAATCCAGCTATGGGTGCAGGTCCTCTGGAAGAATTATTCAAAGTTTTGGAACCTTTTCAACAAAATTACTTCTTTCCATCCACAGCAAATGTTTCCAATATAAATGGACCTTCTTATCTGTCTGAAACCTTAGGGCCATTAGATACAACTTCAAATGATATATTTTGTAGTCCTTCTTTAGACGATGGATATGCAGAGTTTATAGACATTTTTCACCGTTGGACTGCTGATGCATTTCCTCAAGAGTTTTCTGTAACGAATCCGAATGATTTCTGACAGACTACTTTTAACATAGAATGTGGTTATTAGATGTTTGGGGATGAACCATTTTTAATCTAAAAAACAATCTTTCTTTAAAATAAATAAAACTATGATTAAATAAATAAGGCAGTTTTTAACCATCGATCGAAGTCTTACATGAATAATTTATGTAAATGCGAATAAAGAGGGGGAAAAATTCAAAATGGAATGAAATCAAAAAGTATTTTTAAAGTAAACACCATTTTTGTTCTTAAATTCCTTTTTGAGATTTTTAAAGGGCACAAAACATGTCAAAGAGTTTTGATATATTTTTTATATGAATGGATTTTATGCATAATAAACTCGATTATAAAATCATAATATTTGGTACATTTGTTGCATTAATAATACTCATTCTTATAAATAATCTTTACCTGGTATTAAATTTGTAGAACTATACAACTTTTAAGTTCAGTATTTATATGAAAGTCGAGTACTCTGGAATACCATTTATATTTCTAAAAATATATTTACTAGTTTTAGATAAAAATCTCCAAAATCATCATAGATATTTACTATAAACGGTTGTAAGGAACTACACTTATTAAGAAAAATAATATATTTCTTCTTTTTTGTTATAAAGAAATTATTTTAAAGAAAAAGGATAAATGTGTGTGTGTGTGTGTGTGGAGAGTATTATGGAAGAGTCGGGTAATATGGAATAGGTGGTTTAAAACTTCGGAAAAGTAATCAAGACTTTATAAAACGTAGTTATTCTTGATAATACGTGAAAGTCAAGTCTGTTCTAGTCTATTTAATCTTTTTTTGCTCTTGCACAACAAGGTGAGTCCCTGATTGAGCCCACAATCAGGTGAGCTGAAGTATTTAATCCAAATTTCCTCTCGTTGATCTTCGGAGAATTTTCTGTCACAGAAGATACATTTAACACCCTTATTTTCTGATTCTTTAGCTGATGGTATGAAGTTTATTAAAAAAATGTTACATCAGAATGGAACGATTCATTGCACCTAACACTAGGGTCATCTCTAGTAATTCTAGAAGGCTGGTTTAAGTTTGAATTTTCAACGAAAGGACTTTGTATGTTGTTTTGGAGCCGCTGGTTCCTACTTTTTGTCCTTTCTTTTAGTTTATCCTCTAAAACTTTTTAATGTGGGAAATACGTTATTACAGAAGAAGATCCAGCTTTTCTGCCTCTATATTAGACTTCTGCTCTTTTTTGGAGGTGGTGGCGATATCTCTACTGGAAGGGATTTCAGGGATAACCATATCAGGGCTCTTGGAAGAATAAAACTAAAGTGAATCAGAGCTTGTAGATGAATATGGAACATGATCATTTGGTGGTCTCATGGTCTGAGACCTAGAAGCAATGAGTATAGAAACAATAAAATCTTCTCTGTTAAAGACATTTCTGTTGACAGGTTAAATTACAGTTGCTTTGAAGCTGCTTACTACTTTGTCCTGATCTAGATTATAGAATAATTTTTAAATAACAGAAAAATTATGCTTCGTTTCCATTCCAATGCAATCAATCTGTATAAAGTGTACTTTTGTTTTAAACGAGGCTATATTACTATTTATATAATGAATAACTATTGTTTAGCCATCAATATAATACTCAAAAGTCATTTTTAACGTTATTTTTATTCGGAATATTTTATCGTGTTACATGGAATAAATTATTTTTATGTCGAATATTATGGGATACTTGGTACTCCATAATACCCGACAAGCCATCTTGGAAAAGAACCTTTGAATTGAAAGACAAAACATACTTAGCTAAAAAAACGACCACAGTATTACAAACTACAAATTTTTTAGTATATATTATGTTTAACTTTAATTTTCAAGACACATGTGTACTAATAGGTTAAAATGTTTGAAAATTTACCTGCAAAAACTTTTGAAAATCGCAAAACACACTTGTTTCTGTAGGAAGTAGTACGACAAGAACAAGAGGTTAAGTCTCACTGCAATGAGGGTTTCTTCACGCATTAGCAACTACAAACAGAGCCAAAATCTCGGTATTCTATAGTACCCGACTCTTATCTACTTAAATTCTAGAGATCCTTTTTTAAAAAGAAACTTTCGTGGTTAACTCATAATTTTTCTAACTTTCTTAACTTTTCTTCTTTAAACTAATATTGCGTTAGATAATTTGAACGATAGTTCTTTGTAAAGGAAATTACCGCTTGTTGATAATGTTCATCAGGATTGATTTCTTTATACGAAAACAATTTAAAATCTATACTAAAATGCAGATAAAAATCTTACTGAATTTAAAGCAACGTTTTTACTTTATAACACTTCATTAGTAATTGAAAAAGTAAAAGAAAAAAAGACGCACACACAATTGGAAAGGAATGAATTCTGTCGGCAGTCAAACAGATCGTGAAAACTTCTCTTCATTATAACATGCCATCAGATATGATCAAAAAGATTCATTTGCGTTATAATTTAATTTCATATCAAAACATGTGAAATGTCTATAAGGATCTTAAAATGTCAATACGCGATTACTTCAAAATTTCCAAATTTTTCATTTAATTTGGTGAGTCAAATCTTGATGTTTTTTCCACGAATGCGTTTTTTTCAAAGTAAAGAAGTATCCTTTTGTTATATTTTGTCAGTAGCTCTGACGTTGGTCCAACAATAACGAGGTATCATAAGCAGTGGCGAATTAAGCGGGTGTCGGACCTGGCGGCCGCCAGGGGCCCCAAGCTTGGTGAGTGCAAAGGCCAGCTACAAACCAACCGCATCACCTTGGAACAAGAAATGAAAAGAAAACAAAGATACAATGAAACTCACGCTAGAAATGTATAAAGATGCAAGAGAAATCCTAATTTAGAAAAACTTTTGAAAATATTTTTAACAATACCGAAATCGAATGCATCGGGTAAATGATCTTTTTTAGTTTTAAAACGTGTTAAAAATAATTTAAGAAGTACTATGGAAGAAAAGACAAATTGAACAACATGGCCATATTATATACAAAATAAAATGTTTTGGACAAAATAGATATCGTGAAAATAATCGATGAATTTGCCAAAGAGAAATCAAACTGTATAGAAAAACTGTAAGCTCTTAAGTAAGGTTTTTAATATTTTTTATACAGTTAAGATTTTTCTTTAGCCGATGAGTTTCATTATAGCAATACATTTTATTTTGAGAATTTAAAGTAAGTGACTCTTTTCACTATTTTAGTTTCTCGATTCTCAAACCTTTTACCGCCAGGGGCCTCCAACTACCTTAATCCGCCTCTGATCATAAGGGTTTCATAGTGCATTTAAAACAAGCAGTACTAAATGTATTCGTACTTTAGTCATCCGCAATTTTCATCGTAAGCATTTTTTTTTGCAAATAATCTGAATTACCGTCTGCATGCATCACTCCATTGCGTTATTAGAGAAGGCAATTCTAGTTGAAGTACACTCATGTCCATAAATTAAGGATAATGAAGTTCAGGCAAGGAAAGAGACAGAAGCAAAACAAATTTGACTTATTTGTAAAGTCTATTTATTAAACAAAAGGTAAAGAGCAAAAAAGATGCTATATGTTTGACATAATTAATAAAAATTGCGATTTTTACTCCCTGGAGCAAATTTCAAAAAAGAACCTATTTACAAAAAACAGTATAACATGGTTAGTATGATGGTTAATACGGAGAGTATGTCTCCCGGACGATGCAATACAGGCCTTACAGCGCCTATGCATGCTGAGTATCAAATTATTAATCTGATCTTAAAGAATATTACACCACTCATCAAGCAATGCCCTCCGAAGTTCCGGTAGACAGGTGGGAGGGGGTTGACGGGCTGCAATTCGTCGGCCAAGCATATCCCACACATGCTCTATTGGATTCAAGTCCGGTGAGTATGCTGGCCAATCCATACGGGTGATATCCTCCGATTGAAGGCATTCGTCTAAAATGGGACGGGCGTTGTCATCCATAAACAGGAATTCAGCACCCATGGCGCCCCGAAACAAACGTACATGTTGTTCCAGAATGACATCCCGATAGATGTGGCCTGTCATCGTTACACTCTGAACATGCAGGTCACTTCTGGAACCAAGAATAATTCCTCCCCAAACGAGCCATCCTGCACCATCGTAACGGTGTCGTTTAATGGTGTTCTCTTGGTGGTAACGGGTACCTGGCGCTCTCCATATGAAAGTCCGGCGAGAATCAGACTGCAAACTAAACCTGGACTCGTCGGAAAACATCACACAAGACCACTGTTGCGGTGTCCACAATGCATGCTCTCTACTCCAGGTTAATCGCAGGCGACAGTGAGTTGTGGTAAGGGGAACTCATCTGACAGGCCTACGAGCATATAGACCAATATGCCCTAAGCGTCTGTACACGGTCTGCCTTGAAACTGTCGTACCGGTAGCTGAAGAGGGCTGACGAGATAGGTCTAATACTGTGCTCCGTCTGTTTCTTTTGGTAGTAACTGCCAAATACCGGTCCTCATTCGGTGTTGTAACTCGGGGGTGACCTGTGCTGTAACATCTGCTCACATTACCATCATCTTGGAATCGTTTCCAAAGCCTGGAGATGACACTCTGGGCGATTCCAAGTTCCTCGGATGCTTCCAGCTGGGTACGTGCACATTCCAGTCGTCCGATAATTCTACCACGTAAAAAATCCTCCAAATGCTTCCTTTGTGCCATAACTATGCGGTTATTGCACTGAAAGGCTTTTAAAGTGCTTGTGAACAATTTTACTTCTTTGCCACCATTCTTTATATACCCCTCTCTTACACTCTCGTCATTGTGACGTACTATCCGCGCCATCTGGTGGTTTCCTGTAATTTGCATATTCTTCTTCAAGATGTGTGTGATAATTCTACATGTGAAATTTTTATTTTAGAGTTCCATTTCTGTGTGATTCTGAATTATTCTTAATTTATGGACATGAGTGTAATTAATTGCATGACAGATTATTTGGCCAACTTTGCAGAGAAAATGATAAAGATTACAATTGCTTGCTGATGTATACCGTAATTCATTAGCTTTGAAAGGGTATTTGTCTGAATCGTTTTTGTTAAAATCCGTATGACCCAGAAGTACACTTCTTTGAAAACAGGCGAGCACTACACAAAAATTTTAATATATCCGCTTATTTGAAAAACCTGTATATTGAATTTAGTGTTAAGTCAATTTACAATTACAAGGTGATGGATTTGATTTAATTAAAAAGGAAAGCGTCATGGCTGCTTTTGTTTGAAAACTTCCATCCAAGCAGAATCTAGGTAAAGGTATGTATACCTACTCTCCGACAAATTTTCAATAGCTTCTACAAAACATGAAGACTTCCTTACTTACTGCCAACACTTGGAAATTCTTCATGTTGACTTATGAAACGATGCGATGAAGATAAGATATCAAGAAGATACGGTGAAATTGTCGAATCGGCCCGCCAAATTTTGAAAAATCGCTAATTTTGCGCGTTTTTGCGTGTTGTGTTTTGGAGTAGCAACCCTACCGCAACACGATCCGACTTTTCCCTCGCTAATACAAAAACAAAAGGGTTTCCAGATTTGGCGCACTTATCGATTTGGCAAGAAAACACTTGGCGGGATAAGTGGCCAATTCGACAATCCAACCGAAGATACTGCAGAAGCACACCTAATAAAAAGTGGAACGTATAGAACTGACTATAAACGAAGAATTGGAAGTAAAATTCCGAAATGGATACAAAGAGCCCTCTACCATAGATTGTGGGCAAGAATACAGGAATTTTTACTTGCAATTCCTTCATTTTGTTTTTGGTTGAATAGCTAATTTTTTGTCTGAAAAAGGGAGTAGATTGCACATTATTGAACATGGCACTTGACGATTAATATTAATGAAATTGGAACCTGACACCAACAATTTGTTAAAACGCATCCAGCCTAAGCCATATCGTTACTTTTTTTAAATTTGATGTTTATTTTAAATTTTTAATAAACTATTTCTTGCAGCATTTGATGGTTATTAATATAAAATTTCTAATTTTAGATTCATAATAGATAAATATATAGACAGAATAGGTATAGATAATATGCAACCAGTACTTTAATATTTAGTATGATTAACTCTTATGAAAAAGGGGGCGTTGGAACTTTTTACCTCATAAAAGGGGCAGTGGTCCAGAAAAGGTTAGGAGCAACTATTATAGATCGAATCGCTCTTCTATTGAATTTTTCAATTGAATACATTCAAATTTTATTTCTTAAATATTTTGTAAAAATTAATTATTTTAATTGGTGTAATTTAATTTTATAAGAGTCTTGTGTTACTAATTTTAAAAAAAATAATTCTAGTGTTTTGTTAAATATTATTCGTATTTGAAAATTGAATTCGCAAGTTTCTGAATCACAGAGATTAGATACATCGTTGATTTGAATCGGTTTTATTTACCATGTAATCATAATTAATTAATTAACGATACTACGGATATTGCAATAGAGCGCTTTTCAGCAAATACAAACACACACTCCATATCTGTATTTATATATCCACAAATCTCTCTTTCTCTCCACACACAAGCACCTATATAAGTGAGTGACTATGTAGTGATAAGATTTTATTCAAATAGATGGAGGAAAAAATTTTTGAACTTTGAAAAAAACATTAAAAAATAGGAGATTTTTTTTATTTTTGCAAATCTTAGAAATGCAGCTTCATTTCAGCATAAATATAATCCATAATGTAATAAATATACTACTCTAATTAATTTCGGATTAATTCTGATGTACCATACGATACTCAATAAAATTATACTACTGAAAAAAGAGTATCTGAAAGGTTTATAGTATATATAAGATATTAAAGTTAAAGTTTTGTGATTTTTGTGAATGAAAAACTAATAATTAATTCTGAAAAAATGCTAAATTAAAAGAAATCAGTTCTACTACACTGGAAATTATCTTTGGGAACAATAGAAAAATATTGATATAGTTTTAAACTTTTTTTACTTATTTATTTAAATATTATTAGCATTTTTTTCGTTTCAGTTAAACTTGTTTTTCCAAGCCAAGTTTACTTGTTTCCGTATTCTGCGCGTGTTCGGCTGTGGCGCATCATACCTAACGTGACCAGGCGTCCCATTTTGAACGGGACTGTCCCTTTTTATACATACGAGTCCCTGTGTCCCCGAAATGAACTCTGGGACGTACAATTGTCCCGTTTTCGGAAACCGCGCGAAGCTGTTCGGAAAGCTGTATTGAAACTTGAAGGTCAGACTGTATCGGCAGTAGAAGCTGCAAACGAAACCAATCAACTAAAAGACAATTTGACTCAAAAACAGACCAATCAGTCTCTTCCATTTACGGTCCGTCAATTAATGGTGAAATCAAAAGATAATGGTACTTATATAGATGAAGAGTTTGTGAAAAGGACGGTGTTGCGGAGCGTAATATGCTGGTTCAAGAATGAATGTGGACTGTTCGTCTAAAAAGCTTTATTGCGAAATCTACTCAGTGAAAGTGCGTAATGCCTTTTATACTCTCTTCGAGAGATTACAAGGGTTGCCAATTTGGCGAGAGTTCCGTCGCCAAAGGCGATAAAGACACAATACGGAACATCCCGCGCGGCGTTGAAATATCAGACATATATTTCAAATATAAAAATTAACATTATGCAATGTAACAATACAAAGAGTTAAATAAGAGCGAATACAAGTTAAACTAATAACAAAGTTAAAAGTTAATTAAAAATACATAAAAATACAATTAACACTGAAATGCAATTAGTTGCTTTACAGAAGACTAAGGTTGTCCCTTATTGGCAAAATACAAATTTTTGAAAGAGGTCTCCTGTAGTTACCTCTTGGCGTACGTACATCAACTACTCTGACATTTCCATCAGTACCTGGAATAGACTTAATAATCCTACCCAATGACCAATTGCAGGTTGGGAGTTGAGGATCTTTAATTAAAACCATCATACCAGGGAGAATATTGGGTTGCTTAAATACCCATTTTGTACGCTGTTGTAAATGACTCAAATAGCTGTTTTGCCAGCGTTTCCATATTGTTTGAACAAATTTTTGGGTTTTCTGCCATTTATTAAGAAGGTTATCCTCTTTATCAGCTATGTCAGGTTCAGGGATAGCATTTATGGGTCTTCCTATCAAGAAATGGCCTGGAGTTAATACTTGGTAATCGTCTGTATCAGATGATAAGGGAGTGAGAGGTCGTGAATTGAGGATGCCCTCAATTTGAACTATTACAGTTATAAATTCTTCCAGCGTTAGTTTTATGGAGCCCACCACTCTTCTCAAATGATACTTAAAGGATTTTACTCCCGCCTCCCAGAGGCCACCAAAATTGGGTGCCCTAGGTGGCAAAAATTTCCATTTGATACCCTCTGAGGCTAACAGGGCTGCAATGGTTTCATCTTTTATGACAAGTTTGTACAGATGTTTCAGTTCTGCTGAAGCTCCAGTGAAATTCGTAGCATTATCGCTAAAAAGAATTGAACTTTTGCCACGACGTGCAAAAAATCGTTTCAAAGTGGCAATCAAAGCGTTAGCAGTCAAATCTGAAACAAAGTCTAGGTGAACTGCTTTAGTTGCCATACAGACAAATATGACCACATAGACCTTCTGAAATGTACCCTTTCTCTGTCCCTTATATTTGATTAGAAATGGGCCGCATAAATCTAATCCTGCGTTGTGAAAAGCCGAACTTGGCGTTATTCTTTCAGGAGGCAGATCCCCCATGATTTGATTGGCGATAACTGGGTTATTCTTGAAGCATTCTACACATTCATGAACGACTCTTCGTGCTATGCTTCTACCACCAAGAGGCCAATATTTTAAACGTACAGTATTTAATAGAGCTTGTTGACCCAGATGAAAATCACGCTTGTGATAATACTGAAATATAAGTTTGACTAACTTATTTCCCGCAGGCAGAATTATGGGGTGTTTCTGGTTCCAACTGTCATTAGAGTGATAAATTCTACCCCCTACCCTCAACAAACCTTCTCTATCAATAAAGGGATTAAGAAATCTTAGCTTACTTGACGGGGAACTGAAGATCCCTTTTTCAAGGAAGCTATTTCTGTAGAAAAATATCCCGCTTGAAAATGCTTAATAAGGAATATCTCTGCCAAACCATATTCTTCAAGGTAAGTGCAAGGGTTTGTTTAACACCAGGTTTACAATTTTTAATAAATCTTAAAATAAAGGCTAAAATTCTAATTAATTTATGAAAATTATTTGTACGATCAAGAAAATTATCAATAAAATTAGAGTCTATATTCAACTTTAAAGTCACTTTAGGCATAGGTTTAAGTTCATTGGTATAACACTGGTCAGTCACAGTACTGGAAGTTCGTAAGCTGTTAGGAGTAGCTGCAGTTATTTTCTGCAAATCAGGACCAGTCCACCACAAATCGTTAGTTGCAAGTTCCCTTACATCCAGTCCGCGAGAAATGACATCGGCTGGATTGCTCTCAGATGAGATATGCTTCCACTGGAAATCTTTGGATAACTTCTGGATCTGAGACACTCGATTTCCGACGAAGGTCTTGAGCAGGTTTGGAGGGATATTAATCCACACGAGAGCGATTGTAGAATCTGACCACAACTGCACGGACTCTATCTGCATCTTTAGAGCTGATATGACTCTGCGAGTAAGCTTCGACAGAAGAAGACATGCACACAATTCGAGTCTAGGTATAGTCACGAGCTTGGTCGGGGCAACACGTGATTTACTGCACAAGAGTTGGCAATTTGATTCCTCGGTGATGGACACTGTTTGCATATAAACAACTGCTCCATAAGCTTTAGAAGAAGCATCTGCAAAGCCGTGAAGCACTACACCAATGGCACTAATCCCAGAAAGCATCTTGGGACCTTGATTTTCTCTAAATCGGGCAGTGTCTTAATGAAGTTCTCCCATTGCTGCGAAATATCTGGAGGAAGTATTTCATACCAGTCTAGTTTAAGTAGCCAGAGCTGTTGCATAAAAATTTTAGCTTTGGAAATGACGGACCTAG
Source organism: Trichonephila clavata (assembly GCA_019973975.1). NCBI lineage: Eukaryota > Metazoa > Arthropoda > Arachnida > Araneae > Nephilidae > Trichonephila > Trichonephila clavata. The sequence continues at coordinate 22,363 of BMAO01022051.1, forward strand.
AAATCCAAATGGATCGTAAATGCGTGCGATCTGGGACAAGACGTCTCGTTTTGTATAGCCGAGATTAAGACTGACGTTGGCTTTGTAATAAAAGTATCACTTACACTGTTCCAAATCATGCCCAGAGTCTTTACTTGGATTTCTTGGAATTTCTGTCAAGTGGAAATTCCTTCGCATTGGTTGGAGAAAGGTTCGTGCACCACTTATGCAGCGTCATTCCTCCTCTTTGAAGAAGCTGTTTTAATTCCATCTGTAGAGTCTCAAATTCCGTTAATTCAGAAGAATCCGAGAGGCAATCATCCATGTAAAAATCCTGGAGGAGAACCTTTGAAGCCAATGGGAAGCTCTTTTCCTCATCTAAAGCGAGTTGTCGCAAAACCCTGGTCGCCAAATATGTAGCGCTTGCTGTTCCATATGTGACAGTTCGTAATTCATATACTTTAGTAGGAGACGTTTTATTACCTTTCCACAAGATTTTTTGAAGCCTAGTCTGAGTTTCATTTAACTCAATCATTCTAAACATCTGCTTTATGTCCGCAGTGAAGGCGTAAATGTGTTTGCGGAATCTAATAAGAACTGAAAACAGGTCTTCCTGAAGCACACCTCCCTTATACAATAAATCATTTAAGGAATAACCACTAGTAGTTTTAGCGCTAGCATTGAACACGACACGCAGCTTGGTTGTCATGTTGTCCGGTCGTAAGATACCGTGATGAGGTAGATAATATCCGTCTCTGACTTAGAATCCTCCTTCACTTCCTTCATGTGATGCAATGATTCATATTCATTTAGAAAATCTGAGTAAAGCGCCTTCATGGTAGGGTCACGTTCTAAGCGTGTCCATAGCTGATCCAATCTTTTAGATGCAATAATCTTAGAATTTCCCAAAATGGTCTCCGGAAATTCTGGTTTCAATGGCATAGAGACAACATATCTGCCATCTTCCTTTCTTGTGTGAGTTTTCGCGAAATGCTCGTTGCAGTAATTTAATTCATCGCTATTGCAAATTTCCCGAGGTTCAACGTCTTCTATTTCCCAGAAGTTAGCAAGAGTTTTGTTTAGAGCTTCTAAGTTTTTAGCCAAAAAGCAATGCCTTGTCGAAATATGTAAATCTGCGTCTGAAATTTTACCCGAAACTAGGTACCCAAAACAGCTAGACTGCAGAAATAAGTTATTCCCAATCTTTATTTTATCCATTTCCAAAAACGCAAAGAACAATTCTGCCCTAACAACAAATCTACTCTTTGAGGAATAGAAAATTTTGGATCAGCCAGGTGTATATTACTAGGAATATTCAAATGAGTTATATTAATTCTCTTAGAAGGAGAAAAGTGACTAATCTTTGGCACAAGCAATAAGTCAATTTCCCATTGCGAATCATTTCTAGCGTTTGAGATTTGAGCGTAAATCTTTTTTCTTATATAAATAGATGCATCATTCAAACCACTGATCGGAATGTTTACCTTTTCTTTCTGCAATCCCAAAGCTTCTGCTGACTTTGAGCTAATAAAACTTGATTCTGAAGCGCAGTCTAAAATAGCACGCAAAGGTTGTCTGATTCCTTCAGAGTCCCTCACATAAACTATTGCAGTATTAATCAAAATACTGTTATTTCCATTAGTATGGAATGAAACGCGAGCGTTCTCCGAAGAAGAATCGGGTTCTGAATGGCTTAAGATTTGTGAAGAATTCAAGTCAGGACCCAATGTTTCAAGGTCAGTTTTGTAGTTAGTTGATGGCGTTGAGTATTTATGAAGCAAAGTATGATGCTTCTGCTTACAGACAAAACAAAGATTTTTAGAATTGCACTTTGATACAGCATGAAATTCACTTAAACAATTCGTGCAAACTCTAAGTTTTTTAACCAAATCAGTTCTGTCCGATAAATTCATTGCTTAAATTTATGGCATTGATACAATGCGTGCGTTTGCATTCTACAGACCTTACAAAAGTTTGGTTTATTAGATTTAACAACAAATGATTTTGATCGTTCATAATTTAATTTTCTCGGGATGTTCTTATTAATGCTGCTCAAAATTTGATATCTTCTCTCCAGAAATTCCAAACACGCATCAAAATCAGGAACTTCGTTGTCTTTCAATGTTAATTCGTATTGTTTTCTTGTTTCCCGATCTAATTTATCCAAAACCAAATTTAATAATAACGCGTTTGATAGTTTATCTCTTTCGAAGTCTAAGATTTTTAATGATCTAAGATTTTTCTTAATATTATCTAATAGGATGCGCAAATCTCCAGATGACTCGTATTTCATTGCCTGCACATTGAGAATCCTTTTGATATGACAGTCAACAATAACTCTTTTATTTTCGTATCTTTGCTCAAGAGCTTTAAAAAGTGAATCAAAGTCATCAGCAGAAGTTTCAACTATCTTAGCATCTCCCCTCAGAGCACCGCGCAAATAATGTAGTTTTTCACTATCCGAAAGTTGAGAATTTTCAATTACGAGATCACAAAACTGAGTCTTGAATAAACCCCATTCCTCCAATTTCCCGGTAAAAGTTGGAAGAGGAATTTTAGGTAGTTTTATTTGGGAGCCTTTAGGCTGACTATTGTTAAGCATTGACGAAGATTCTGCTTCGTATTTAAATTTATTAATTGACGTTTTCAGACGTACCTCAAAGTCTTGCAGATCATCCTCCAATGAATTCAGACTTGGCTCAGCTTCAGCGTATTCAGTATCATTTGCGATCCTGTAATAATCGTTCTTCAATAGTTCGAATTTATCCTGTAATTTTAACACAACATCCAGTTTAGCTTGAAGTTCAGGTATCGATAGGTCCGTTTGTTTCTGTAAAGCGTTTGCCATTTTTGTAAGCTGGCATTTGATATTACCACGTTTGCGGTTTAACAGAGTAATTCCGGTTTCGCTAGAAGTCATGATTCTGTCTCAATGATTAACAGCAAAATCCAAAGAAACTGCGGGTGAAGAAGTTGTTCATCAAAAATACCTCGGCTCGACGGACCAATGTTGCGGAGCGTAATATGCTGGTTCAAGAATGAATGTGGACTGTTCGTCTAAAAGCTTTATTGCGAAATCTACTCAGTGAAAGTGCGTAATGCCTTTTATACTCTCTTCGAGAGATTACAAGGGTTGCCAATTTGGCGAGAGTTCCGTCGCCAAAGGCGATAAAGACACAATACGGAACAACAAGCCACATTACATATCAATGTCATTTCTTGATTTCTACCACCCATGGACATTGCTTTGATCAAAATATATTCTCTGACCATTTCTAAATGGATATCGAGATGTGTTAATATGGGGAAACGTTCGTGAATCGAAATGATAATATGCGCCAGATTGTTTCGAAGTACTAATATATCTTCCATTTTGATATAATGTAACTTCATCATTAGTGCATTTTGTACAATCAAATAACGCTAAGTCTGGAACTTTTATTGACATATTTGCAAATATATTTTATTGATTTAACACTACTACAAAGTTCAATGTTGATATAGCTCAAAAAGAGCGCGACAGTACTGGTGAAAATAAACAATCCATCGATTGTTGATATCAATACAGTTTGCTCGTGATCGGATTGTCGTTCGTATACCACCGTTTTCAGGCAAACGACGTCTGTAAAATGGATAACCATCCTCACCTGTAACAGTTTCTTGCACTGAAAGGTTTAGGCAAATCTTTACTACAGATACCGTTCTTCATACACGGAGATCGAGGATTGTAAGAGCCACATGGACCGTGTACCATGTGGGCTGGCAACATCAAATAGCTCTGATCCACCTCTTGATCTGGGTGCAATTCTGCCTGAATAACATCATCAATTTATAATTTTATTTTCGTTTCTAACTATATCAAATGTGCGTGTGGGGCAAACCACGCTTCTGCCATTCTACACTATACATAAACAGCGAACGCAACCAAAATGTTCGCTTTCACCAGAGATCTATCATTTTTAATTTTGCTTTAAAACTTTGCTACAAATATCAATATGCCGATCAGAAGCAGACTGCCTTTAAAAGTTTGATGTAATTTCATCCCATTTAGGTTGGTCGAACGTTATAAAAGATCAGATCCATATTTCTAACATAACAAACGCATCTTAAAGTTTTCGGTGCATATATCTAGGTCCTCCTGTAAACGATGAAGGTAGAATAACTAACTGGCCCAAGTCCTCATACTCTATTCTGATTGATTGCGTCTTGAGGTGAATTTTCAACCTGAAGCTTTTTGATTAGCGTCTGTATAAAATGAGTCTCTGTTTCAATTTTAGCGTATACGTCAACTAAGTATTGATTGAATAATTGTTTGTAATTATGCAAAATGATTGTACCATTCTCTAAGCATTAACCGGTAACAATAGTATTGAAGTGAAACATTTTTGGAAATTTGGTTACTCCAAGTTGGGTTCCACTTCTGATAGACTCCAAAGTTATATCTGTCTTCCCATGAACAAACATTAGAGGATACTGTAGAGAATCATATGGATCTATGAGTTCGAGATTCTCAAAATCTATTATCATGTCTGTGAAGTACTATGTCCGTTTATCAATCTTGATTTCAATTAGCAGTACAGATACTTCGTTTGTTGTCGGTTCATTATGGCGACCTCTATGCTCTGCTGAAGGTCGTCGATCAGCATTTATAACTATTTCATAGTCATTTTCGTTTGAATTTGGTGGGAAATACTGAAGAGCAGTTTTGAAATCACGAATAACTGTTTATTTACAAGTATGTTTCTTGTAAGCTTTCTACTAACATAGGTTTAGATTTGAAAATATTGTAATCTTGCGTCCCTTTGTAGTACATAATCGCTAATGAAATATATTTGTAAAATGATTCTCTTGCAATTATCTATCACAGAAGGGAACCAATTAAATGTGATACAACTGCCCTGTATTTTAAATGTGGGTATATAATTCTTTCGTGAGCTTCTTTGCCCCAAAAGAAGTAATTTGAAAAGCTGAATTATAACGTCTAATATTATTTAGAAATGTTGAGATTGATCATGTCTGCCAGCATAATAAAGACTTATGGCTCAGTGGCCAGAATAATTTATTTGGGTATCATAATTGAACCCACTGTTAAATTTTTCTCATGCAATATTACGTCTATTAGTTCTTCTTACGTGGCCACATCCAGTCGTTGTCGCCGGTTTTCACTTCAATATCCTGCAGAGCACTGTGGTTTGTCTGGCAGTAATCAAACGTTTTTGATCAAAATTCGTTTCTGACTGACGAATGGCACTCACACTTCACGGAGGTGTGCGCGGGCGCTCGATTCTTTGTCCTTGTGACTCAGGATATCGATCAAGCATTGTTCTGTAACACGATGTCAGTGTTGTTCTTGACTTTCAAATTCAAGTTGTTTTGGTGATAAGACGATCACTTTCCAGCGTCGCTGCCTCAGAATCGTCTGGTTCTGGCTCATGGCACAGCGTCAAATACGATCATCTAATCGCTGCCTTTAAACTGACTGATTCTAGGATTGAGAGAAAGTGTCGAATACGATCATCTCTAATCGCTGCTCTAGAATCGTCTGATTCTAGGATCTGAGAGAAAGCGTGTCGAATACGATCATCTTCAACTGCTGCTCTAGAATGTCTGACTTAGGTTCGAGAGAAAGCATGTCGAATACGGCCATCCCCAATCGCTCTAGAACCTTCTGATTCTATGGTTCGAGAGAAAGCGTGTCGAATACGATCATCTCAACTCGCTGCTTAGAATCACGGATTGTAGGCTCTGCGAGACCGTGTGCTGTATACGATCGATTTGTAGACGCTTTTCTAGATTCCAGAGATTCTTGACTCAATAACGATGAATGACGGGTTCTATCTACTTTGTAATCGTTCGTTCCTCTAGAAGAACTTTCATTCGACCGACATTGATATCCCTAACCTACAGTTTATATGACGACTTTCTATCTTATGATTCATTTTGCTGTAATCTTTGAGTTTCATCTTTCTGTGTTTTAGAGATTTGATTTCTTTAGGCATAACTAAAGAGTGTAAGTGCACTTTTCACCAAAACGTAATTAAAAATATTTATTTAGAAACAACTACCTACGCAGTTAACTAAATAAATAACCTAAGAGTAATTTATCAAAATCTGAAATATTATTTTCAAGAATAAACCAACAATGTTTAACATTGATTTCAATTATTATATTTCTAAAGTTCGGCTGTTAAAGTTAAAACAGCTTAAAGACAATGAATAAAAACTCACAATTAAGAAATTAAGAACAATTTGAATTAAGAAAACAAAGAGGTAGAAAATGAAAGATACCTTGAACATTATTATTCTTCTGATTACACAATATAAATATTAAGCAATATACATACATTACATTATGTATATTACGCAGAATAAACCTATATTACAGTTTTGTATAAACTGTTCTGAATAAATCTTGCTACAAATTCAAAGTGAATACACAAACATGAGGCAACATTAAATAATATCAAACGGAAATGAATTAATTAGAGTCGCAGCAAATCTAAAGTACAGTAAGTAAAGTGTGCTAGAAAATTTTTAAAGAAATTATCAATTTTTGTTTCTTGCATTGCTTTTGCTGATGAAGCCTTGATTTATTTTAAAAGTAACTGAAACAGCCGATGTTCTACTCTAATCACAGTGAGATAACTATCATAAAAATTATGGCTCGAGCTACGTATTATCATGTGCGCGTAACACTATTATGTCTCATGAAGAGCATCGGTCGCTATAACCAAACAATGACTCTCATTAGCTCAGCTTCTGGCGTTCATCTGGCATTCAGTTTCACATTCACCTGTATAGCTCTGTCTCAGAATACGGGAATAAATATAGCCTATAAGCATTCTCGTTAATGTAGCTTCAATTAGTGAAAAATTTAAAATCGCACCAGTTGCTCTGAGATTAGCCGGAGCAGACAGGACAGACAGACAGGACAGACAAAATTTTAAAATTTGTTTTTGTTATGAGTACTGTATATACTTCTAGTGCATTATAAAAGCTGCAAATATTAAATTAAGCAAACAGACACTCAATTTTATTTATTTGTATAGATATTTTATAAAAGACTCAAAGATGTACCTTTGATACTGTTAACTTAAAATTTGTTTAATTTTATAAAATGGAAAGTTTGATTTGAAGAATGCTTTAAGATAAATCCACCCTTACATCGTTGACTCTCTGCCGTTAGAACCGTCCTGTGAATTTTTCTCCACTCGTGTGTAAGGTGGGTTTTTAACAGTGCTTATATGCAGGGTGTCCAGCCCAATGTGACCCAATAGCTAATTCCTGAACCGTTCCTTGATTTAGATATAGATTTCCACCTGAAAATGCTCTAAACAGGTAAAAATGTTTTACGTGCCTTCTGAACCAACAAAACTCCATTTACAAAAATTAAGAAATTTAATTTTATAGTCCCTAGGTCATACCAATTTATATTTAGGAAAAGTTGCAGTACACTACACAAAGTAAACACAAAAGTTTCCATTTTATTACGATAAAACTGACTGAGTTATAGAACTTGAAAATCATTCATTTTGCATCCAGATTTTCAGCAATTTTCAAGAAGCTAGTAAGGGCCGTCTTCAGTGAAACTGGTTGCACCTGCCAGGAAACTTTTGTCTTTGCACGTCACCTTAAGTAAATCACTTTAAATTTAAACCATACATTAATAATACACACTGAGGAATTTACGAAATAAAATTTATTCTGAGTACGGGTGGAAATATAGAAAATAAAATATTTTGGAAGAAGAAACAGTTCAAAAGGTTCAAAAAGATAGACTCTATATGCTGTGGTTTAGTCTGATTCTGAGTTTTTGCTGATCATGACAAACGTAAATCTGTTGTGCATTCGTTTGCAATTGTATAAGGTCGTGTTCTAATATTGAATTTAGCATTGAGTACGAGATGTATACAACGAAGAATACTGCAAAGTGGTACGGTTATATGGACAGTAATCGAAATAAGAGAGAGGCGGCAAGACCTTATGCCATTAAATTTGCACTGAAGACATCCATCTTATTGCAGCCAATTGCCCGTGCTGTTCAAAGTTTGTATAAAACTGGAGCTGTCAGACGTATTCCTTGTTTGGTATTCCCTTGCCACACCCTCGTGCCTCTACCATTATTTAAGCTAATTTGTCCATTCTGATATGGGTCAAAGCCCCCATTCACGATGGCGGCACCTACATTATGCTATAATTTGAATGGAAAACTTGTATTTACTGCTATTTGTTAAAACAAGCTGTTTTAATCTTTCGGTGCAAGATGTATTTCTTTAATTTAATTTTTATTGTTTGCTATTCAGCAATACAAATTGTCAATCTACGATGTTTGCTTAGATGTTATAATATTACTATGATTTGTTCTCTTGCTCTTCTGTAGATAGTGAATTACTGCTCTCTAAACTCAATTCATGTCGATCCCCTTTCTGAGCAACTCAGATGTTTTAAATTTATGTAGGCAAACTGGTCAGTTTTATCGTAATAAACAAACTTTGTGTTTACTTTGTTTTTGTCACTGCATCTTTCCTAAATATAATTGATAGGACCTAAGGCTGTACAAAATTTAATTTTGTAATTTTTGTAATGTGTTTTTGTCTGAAAAGCACAAAACACTTACCTTTTTAAAACATTTTCTAAATTAAAGTGCAGCCACCCATCGGGTATATGTATAGTGACGCATGACTGCAGCCGTAGGACTGGGTCTGAATCCCGGAGAAGGTACATGGCGTTTGTGTTGTAATCCTTCCTTTGTAGTTGTAAGCCCTCGTGTTATACATTGTGGGGCACGGGTTTCTAAATGTTCTCAATAAAAATTAAAGTGAATATCTAAACCAAATGGTTCGGGAATTAGCTTTTGGGTCACATTAAGGCTTGACACCCTGTATATTGGAGGAACAGTTTATTTTATACTTTTCAGAAACGTGACATTAGTATAATTATTTCAATATAACCTAAATTAAATAATCAAAAATAACAAAATCATAACATATTAAGTAAAAATGCACATGGTAAATAATAAGTTTATGAAAATAATTAGTATTCATAAATAAAACTAGTTTTAAGAGAATGTATATATATATATATATATATATACCGAAGAGCCAAAAACTGGTACTGACATGCATATGCAACAAAGAGATATTGAACTAATCGGAATACGGCGTCAGTGGCTGGCAAGCCTATATAAGACAACGAGTGTCTGGCATAATTGTTAGATAGGTTACGGTGGCTACAATGGCAGCTTATCAAGATTTAAGTGAACTTGAAACTGGTGATATAGTCGGCGCACGAGAGGATGGACATATAGTACTTGTGGTAAAGCGATGAAATTTGAATTTTAACTTACGACCATTTCACGAGTGTACCATGAATATCAAGAATCCTGTAAAACATGAAATATATGACATCGCAGCGACCTGGAAAAAGATGGTGTAAGAACAGGAACAATGACGACTGACGCGAATAATTAAGCGTGACAGACGTGCCACCCTCAAAATTTCTTGCAGATTTCCAATGCTGGGCCAAGGCATTTTGCAAACCATTCGACGAAACATCATCGATATGGACTTTTGAAGCCAAAGTGCCACTCGTGTATCCTAGTTGCCTGCATGACACAAAGCATTATGCCTAGCCTGGGCCCTTCAAGGCTGACTTTTGACTGTTGATGAATGGAAACACGTTGCCTGGTCTGACGAGTCTCGTTTCCAATTGAATCGATCTGATTTACATGTACGGGTATGGAGACAACCTTATGAATCGATGGACCCTACATGTCAACAGGGGACTGCTCAAGCTGTTAGAGACTCTGTGATGGTATGGGCTTATAATTGGCGGATATGGGATCCCTGATACGTCTAGATACGACTCTTACAGATGACATGTGCGGAAGCCTCCTGTCTGATCACCTGCATCCTTTTATGTACATTGTGCATTCCGACGGACTTGGGGAATTTCAGCAGAAAAATGTGACACCCCTTATATCCAGAATTGCCACAGAGTGGCTCCAGCAGCACTCTTCTGAATTTAGATACTTCCGTTGGCCACCAAAATCCCCAGATATAAACCTTTTTGAATACATGTGAGGTGCCTTGCAACGTGCTGTTCAGAAGAGATCTCCACCTTCTACCTCACTGATTTATGGACATCCCTGCAGACGCAGGTGTCAGTTACCTCCAGCACTACTTCAGACATTAATTGAATCCCTTCCACGTCATGTTGCGACATTCTTGAGTGATCAGGTAGGTGTACCAGTTATTTTTGGCTTTTCAGTGAATATATTTACATAATAGTGGATTTTGTCACTTGACATCTTACTCATCTTCAGCTTTCAAAAGCTTGAAATTGATGTCATTTCCTTCTGCCTCTTCCTTCGACCGAAGTTGTGAGAGTGTTCAAGAAAGAAAGAAACAAACAAACATTTCTCTATTTAACCACTTTTATTTAGCCTGAAAACTTTTGAGAATTTATAAGGATTAATGAGAACTCACACTGGTAACTAAACCCAAAGATCAATCAAACTTATTAATCCTATTATGTAAATATAATCACTTATCTAATCTCCTGAACGCTCTTGCTGCAAAAATTTCCTACGAATTATGAATTCACCGGTCGCTACATTATGCATTCCACTTAGAATCAATTTTCAACCATCCCCCACCTACTTCACGACTAGCACTTAAATAAAAGCTTGCATTTAGGTAAAATCAGGTCCTTTCCAAGAGGATTAGTAAATTCTCGATTAAAATCCGTTACAACTCAACCAAGTAAAAGTATTGATTCCCGTGAAACGTTGTATTCGAACCTCTATCATTCACTCTAGAGCTAACATCTATTCATATACATTTTAGGTTACGTTTGTATACAGAAAGAAAAATCTGATTCACAATATACGCATTTATGTGCAACGGATCATTCGTCTGTGTAGGCGTGTAGATATAAAGTACGGTGCATTCCTTTGCACAAAAGTAAGATGTTATATGGGAATAATTAAACAATCGTTGAACAGTAACTTATTTTCAGCAGGGGTATTGTTTAAACAATTGTTAAACAAACAAGCGCAACCACATGAGAGGGATCGTCACGGCACGCAAACGTGTGGAAAGTGCGCTATCTGTGCCAAGGCAACTTAAAAATAGACGAAGGATGCATATCTAAACATATATATAT